>BQNB010007552.1:0-93142 GCA_026074375.1 Tanacetum coccineum
CGGCATACAAAATACACACTATATTTTTTGTTAGAGTATACGGCATATCGGACCTAAACGAACCTAGAAAACGTAGTTTTTTTATATAAGTATTTATATATTTTATAAGTATCTTTTTAAATGTATAGTTATAAAACATATTTTATAAATAATAATGATTTTAAAGGCAAAATTAATTTTTTTTATAAAATAACTTATCCCGGGCGACATGTCGCCCGGGAAACCTGAGCGGGAAAAATTGCCGCCAGGATTTTCGGTGATTTTGTATTCCTAAATTTTAATAAAAATCTTCCCGGGCGACATGTCACCCGGTAAACATTGTATTAAAATTATACAGTTTTATAAATATTAAAAAACTGTAAAAGTTTTGATAAAATGTTTCTCGGGCGACATGTCACCCGGGAAAAGTGTGGCAAAAAATATTATACATTAATACATATTAATTATCACTAAACACAAAGATTAAACGTGGAAATATTATCCCAGGCGACATGTCGCCCGGGATTGTTGAGCGGGAAATTTGCCGCCAGGATTTTCGTTGATTATTTTGGTCAAACTGAAAACAACTTATCCCGGGCGACATGTCGCCCGGGAAACTAACCAAATACTTTGACTAAAAATTCTATCAGAATTGGTGCCACGTCGGATGAATTTTTGTCGTTTATCGAGCTTTCCCGGGCCACATTTGTCGCCCGGGAAAAGTTCGTCGCCCGTTCTAAGTTTTCTTGTAGTGTTAGCTTCCATAAATAAGCTCATAATTCACCAAATGGATGTCAAGACTGCTTTCTTGAATGGTGAATTAGAGGAAGAAGTGTACATGGAGCAACCAGAAGGTTTTGTAATTCAAGGATAAGAAAACAAAGTTTGTAAACTTATTAAATCCTTGTATGGTCTTAAACAAGATCCCAAACAATGGCATCAAACAGGTTACATCTTCATAAGGGGTCAATTCACTGATGGTGAATGGAACATTCACAAGAGGCTATTAAAAGTCGTTATGGAACCTTATCCCGAGTCTGATTCTGCTTTTACTAACACTGTATCAGCTTGTCTTTCTGATTGGAACATCAAGGGTCGATTATTTTCGGTCACGCTAAACCAAAACCAACCTTTGAGGGAAATCACTATCAATGGTCTCAGAAGTTTGCTTTCCACAAAAACCCCTTGTATCCTTAATGGTCAATTGCTGCTTACTAATTGCCTTGCTCGTTCTTTAACCAGTATCGTCCAAGAAGCACTACAAGTGTGTGAAGAAACGGTTAAGAAAGTCAGAAACTGTGTGAAGTATGTGAAAACATCAGAACCGATTGAAGACTATTTTCTTGGTCTTAAACAACAACTTCAAGTACTAAATACTAGAAATTTGTCACTTGATGATCAGACAAAATGGAATACAACTTATGAAATGTTACTAGCAGCGTCAGAGTTGAAAGATGTATTTTCTTGCTTAGAAACTTTAAAACCGGATTACTTTAAAAGCCCGAGTGGTGAAGAGTGGAAGGTTGTTGACAATCTTTGTACTTACTTGAAGTTAATTTTTGACACTGCTAGTCTGCTGGCATCATCAAGCGTCGCTCCAGCTAATACTTTTTTTGACAAAATATGGATGCTTCACGTGGAGCTAACATGTGCGTCCAGAAGTGAAGATAACATCATTAGTACCATTACCAAACCGATGCTAGAGGGACTTGATAAATACTGGAAAAGCAGTTGTTTGGTGTTAGCAATAGCGGTTGTTATGGATCCACGGTTTAAGATGAAATTTGTTGATTTCATGTTTGCAAAGATTTTTGGTGACGAGGCTGCGTCCTTTATCAATATTGTGGATGAAGGGATCCATGGGCTTTTTCTAGAGTATGCTACTGATGATGTCCCAGGACATTCAAGCAATGGGGTCGAGCTTACAGAATTTGATGCTTTTATTATAAAGAGTAGAAGTCAACAATTGAAGTCAGAGTTGGATCAGTATCTGGAAGAGTCTCTTTTGCCCAGGATTGAGTTTGATGTTATGGGATGGTGGAAATTGAATGAGTCTAAGTACCCAGTTTTATCAAAGATGGCTCGTGATATTTTGACTCTTCCTGTGTCTACTGTTGACCCTGAGTCCGTTTTTGATACATGTGTCAAGGAAATGGATCGATATCAGTGCACTTTAAGGCCTGAGATGGTTGAGGCGCTTTACTGTGCTAAGGATTGGCTGCGTAGTGAACCGATAAAGAGTATGGAGTCTCTTGTGAAGATGGAATTTCCAATATAGCTCAGGGCTTACCTCGTGGAAGACGGTTTATTTTATATAAGAGTCATCTAAGCCTCCTTCATATACAAGTGTATAAGTTAGGTTGACCCACTCTTTCCGATGTCCAGTCTTTCGAAAACAATCTTTCAAATTTCACTTGGGTCAACGTAACTTACAATTTCACTTACTGGTTTTAAATGTAGAATCGAAGTAAGCGCTAGATACCACAGTTAAACTATCTGTTTAAACACTATTGACAGCCAAGTGTATACATAACAGGCAAGGCGGAATGAAATACTCCTTCATTACTTGTTCTTATTTCTTTACAAACCCCGTGGTAAATATGGGCACAAACTAGAACTGCCACCACTGCATTATCACGCGTATCTGTTGACATAAACGTAAAACATATTTATTATCTCAGAGGGAATGAATTCCATTACCACCGGATTTGATCTAATTCTGTCTAGTCTCATAGTCTTCAGATAATTCTATGTGATATTTTGTCTGCAGCAACAAATTAGTGCCATTGAAAGGTAAACAATCAAATATCAAAATCAGCATTAAACCAAAACAATTCAGGTCTCAAACGCAACAAACTAAACCTATATAATACTCAAACTTATTATCCCGACAGCATTTACAAATGAGCACAATCTAAAGAAAAACGAGACAAAAAAACTATAAACACCAAAATATCAAGCCCCAAACTATATTTGAAATTCCATCTTCACAAGGGAGTCCATACTCTCTATTGATTCAGTCCGCAACCAATCCTTAGCACAGTAAAGTGCCTCAACCGTCTCAGGCTTCAAAGCGCACCTATAACGATCCATTTCCTTCACACCAGTATCAAAAATAGACTCAGGGTCAACAGTCGACACAGGAAGAGTCAAAATATCACGAGCCATCTTCGACAGTGTTGGGTACTTAGGCTCATTCAGCTTCCACCATCGCATAACATCAAACTCGTGACTCCTAGGCAAAAGAGACTCTTCCAAATACTGATCCAACTCTGACTTCGATTGTTGACTTGCACTCTCCATAATATAATCATCAATAAAATCTTTGCAAAGCTGAAATCAACCAACTTCATCTTAAACCGTGGATCCATTACAACCGCTATTGCCAACCCGAAACAACTGCTTTTCCAGTACTTATCAAAGCCCTCTAGCATCGGTTTGGTAATTGTACTAATGATATTATCTTCACTTGTGGATGCATGCGTTAGCTCCAACTGAATCTTCCATGCTTCATCAAAAAAAGTATTAGCTGTGGGGACATTTAACGATGCCATCATACTCGCAGTGTCAAAAATTAGCTTCAAGTAAGTGCAAAGATTGTCAACAAGGTTCCAATCTTCACCACTTGGGCTTTTAAAGTAATCCGGATATAAAGTATCTAAACGAGAAAACTCTTCTTTCAACTCTGATGCTGCCAACAACATTTCATAAGTTGTATTCCATTTTGTCTGATCATCGAGTGACAAATTTCTGGTATTTAGTACTTAAAGTTGTTTGAGATCAGGAAAATATTCTTCCAGCGCTTTCGATGCTTTCACATACTTTACACAATCTCTCACTTTCTTAACCATTTCTTGATACACTTGAAGGGCTTCTTGTGCAGCACTAGTTAGAGCACGCGCAAGGCAATTAGTAAGCACCAATTGACCATTAAGGATACACAGGTTTTTTTAAGAAAGCAAACTTATGAGACTTTCGATACCAATTTCACTAAAAGGTTGGGTTTGGTTTAGCTTGACAGAAAATAATCGACCCTGAATGTTCCTGTCAATGAGGCAAGTGCATACAGCGTGACTAAAAGCGAATTCAGACTCAGGATATAGTTCCATCACAACACTTAGTAGCCTTTTGTGTATGTTCCATTCACTATCAATAAACTGACCCGTTATGAAAACATAACCAGTTGTATTGTTTGAATTCCATAGGTCAAGTGTAAGGCAAATCCGACCCGGCATCTGTGCAATCAAGTTCTTAATGGTTGATCTTTCGCTAAGATAAGTTGCTACACAGTCGCCTTGAGCGGTATTAAAGTCAACCATGTTGAACTTAGGCTGAAGGTTATGAAAAAAAGTCATGAACCCTTTGTGTTCGACCATGTGAAGTGGATAGTCATGTAGTATAATCATTCGAGCGATTTCATGGCGACACCTTTCAGAGTCAAATGCCACAGGAACCGATGCAGTTCTGGAACCTCGCTGAGGTGTATATTTCTTGCATCGTCTAGGTGTGTCTTTGATGGGACCCGCAGCCTGAACACTAATCTTTGAAGGGCCTTTGTGGTGTTCCAGGTGGCGTTTGAGGTGACTGGTGCCTAAATTTTTGGAACCTTTTCTGTATGCGAAATTTTGCTTGCAAATCATACAGAAGGCTCTTGTTTCTCCATCGCCAACTTCTTTTCTAGTGAAATCTTCCCAAACCATAGACCTTTTTTTTGACGCTTTGTGGGCTGTATCTCCACATTATTGTTCAGTAACGTGTCAAAATATTCTGGCTTCATCTCGAAGTCAACGAGTGCATTACTTTCTGTAAAACTGGTATCCATGGGACTATAGGACTGTCATACAAACAAAAACCTGGTTTAAGTATGACAAACAAATACATAAAAAAGAATAAATAATAACCTTCATAAAAAAAGCAACAAACAAATGGGGTACAATGTACAGACTACACAAAACACATCTAAAAAACATTACATATATCCACATATTATAATTCAGTTATTTCTGCCTCTTCAACGTATTCGTTACAAGTCTTGTAAACTGAAAGACTCCCAAACTTTATATCATAAGTTAAGTTTTACTACCTTCAGCAGTGGTGTTGTTTTGGACATCAAAATGTTTTCATCATGGTAGTATGGTACATTATGCCAATTATGTCTATAAAACTATTAGGTCCGAAAACTAGCATTGCATGGGTCATATAACAAGTCATAGATTATCAGATAATATAGGAGTTATATCTTACATCTAAATGTTCTTAGCAGACAATCAGTTTCTAGTGCTTGACCTAACTAAACTACTGATTACACAACTTCAATCAACACATACAAGTTCAAAAATCAGTTTCTAGTGTTTGGAGGTGGTTAGGGGTTATTCGTGTTGTCTTATTTAGTGGACTTATGAGCTTGTCTTATTTAGCTCATAAGCTCAACTTTTTTTAGCCTATGACCTTAAATAGGCAATAAGCTCAATTCAGTAAGTTCATATGCCAAAAAAATGCCGGCTCGTGAGGTTTTCCAAATCTACACGACCTCATAAGCTCGGAAAATAATCTAACAC
The DNA here is from genome assembly GCA_026074375.1 of Tanacetum coccineum. NCBI lineage: Eukaryota > Viridiplantae > Streptophyta > Magnoliopsida > Asterales > Asteraceae > Tanacetum > Tanacetum coccineum. The sequence goes on from BQNB010007552.1 coordinate 5,538, forward strand.
AAACGCCATTTTAAACACGATCTATTTTTTATGGGTAAAATATATGAGTTTTACGCAAGTTGGCTAATAATGTATTGCTTTAAAACCAATGTTCGAGTAAGGCTTTTTGCGTGATATCATATGCCTATGTGAATCATGAATAACAACTATACTCAACCCTAAACCCTAAACCAAGACATTAATTAGGTCTTTTTGCTTTAATATTTGTGTTCCATGGCTAAAAACGATCAAATATCTAACATGCATGAGTGATCATCACAATATTAGGTCTTTTATAAAATCCAAAAGCCATAACTAAAAGCTCAACAAGCCACGATTATTACACAACCAACAAACCAAACGATAAATAATCAATGACACAGTTCATATAATCCATCGAACTTCATAACCCATCATGGAAAATCATCAATCTTAACTAAACAAAAAAAAGCACAAAATTTAGGGTTTAGGGATTAAAGAATAAGATATTATATACCAAACAAGATGAAGGCCTGGATCGAAAAACGATGGGTTTAAACTTTTCTTGAAGCCTGCAATGGTGGACTGTGCTATGGACTTGCTATGAGATCCAATGGCCTGTATTTATAAATAACCTTAGGGTCGGTTTAGATATCTCGTGTTATACTAACAAGCAAGATTACCCGCGCATTGCTGCGGGCGTTAATTTTTCGCGCGTTATTGCGGGACATTAATTTTTTATTTAAATTTTTTGGGCTTCTTTTTGACCCGCCGTCGTTTAACTTTGTTGTTGCATGTCGTTAATTCTTTTTTTTCCTTTAATTTTGTGCGAGTTTATTTTGTCGGTCTCATATTTAATAGTGCGGGTTTACTTTTTGAGTATCGTGTTTAGTAGTTTTTTTTATGGTCTTACGCGTTGTTGGGTCGCGTTAAAATTTTATTTTTTTTATTTTTCATTTTTTTTTGCGAGTTTATTTTTTTGGTCTCATGGTGTAAAATGACACTGTTTAATTCAATTCGGAAATGTTACCGCGGGTATTTTTTTATCTGAATACGTCGGTGCTTTTATAACATTTTTTTCCTCCCTATTTTGTGCCGACAATTTTTATTTTTTTTTAAATAAAAAAAAATAATTGGGCCGGCCCAAATTTTTGGGCTAAATTTTTTGGGCTTCTTTTTGACCCGCCGTCGTTTAACTTTGTTGTTGCTTGACATTAATTCTTTTTTTTCCTTTAATTTTGTGCTAGTTTATTTTGTCGGTCTCATATTTAATAGTGCGGGTTTTCTTTTTCAGGATCGTGTTTAGTAGTTTTTTTTATGGTCTTACGCGTTGTTGGGTCGCGTTAAAATTTTATTTTTTTTATTTTTCATTTTTTTTGCGAATTTATTTTTTTGGTCTCATGGTGTAAAATTACACTGTTTAAGTCAATTCGAAAATGTTACCGCGGGTATTTTTTTTATGTCAATGCGTCGGTACTTTTGTAACATTTTTTTCCTCCCTATTTTGTGCCGACAAATAAAAAAAAAAAACTAATTGGGGCGGCCCAAATTTTTTGGGCTTCTTTTTGGCCCAGTACTGTAGCACTGTAGCAGTGCTACAACGCTTAAAATGAACAGTGATAAGGGGTCAAAAACGGCGTCGTTTAACCTCACAAATGTGTAATAGTTAATTTTGTGCGAGTTTATTTTGTCGGTCTCATATTTAATAGTGCGGGTTTACTTTTTGAGTATCGTGTTTAGTAGTTTTTTTTATGGTCTTACGCGTTGTTGGGTCGCGTTAAAATTTTTTATTTATTTTTTTGTTTTTTTTGCGAGTTTATTTTTTTGGTCTCATGGTGTAAAATGACACTGTTTAAGTCAATTCGGAAATGTTACCGCGGGTATTTTTTATCTGAATACGTCGGTGCTTTTATAACATTTTTTTCCTCCCTATTTTGTGCCGACAATTTTTTTTTAAATAAAAAAAATAATTGGGCCGGCCCAAATTTTTTGGGCTTCTTTTTGACCCGCCGTCGTTTAACTTTGTTGTTGCGTGTCATTAATTCTTTTTTTTTCCTTTTAATTTTGTGCGAGTTTATTTTGTCGGTCTCATATTTAATAGTGCGGGTTTACTTTTTCAGTATCGTGTTTAGTAGTTTTTTTTATGGTCTTACGCGTTGTTGCGTCGCGTTAAAATTTTATTTTTTTTATTTTTCATTTTTTTTGCGAATTTATTTTTTTGGTCTCATGGTGTAAAATTACACTGTTTAAGTCAATTCGGAAATGTTACCGCGGGTATTTTTTTTATGTCAATGCGTCAGTACTTTTGTAACATTTTTCTCCTCCCTATTTTGTGCCGACAAATTTAAAAAAAAAACTAATTGGGCCGGCCCAAATTTTTTGGGCTTCTTTTTGGCCCAGCACTGTAGCAGTGCTACAGTGCTTAAAATGAACAGTGATAAGGTGTCAAAAACGGCGTCGTTTAACTTCACAAATGTGTAATAGTATAATATATTTAATGGTAACTTTTAGATAATCTCTATATGGTTTCTAAATTGAGAAAAAAATATACCGTATATATCTATATTACATATAGAAAGAATCACACATTTGTTAACATAAAAAAAAATTTTAAATTTTTAAAAATAAGTAATATTATCAGATTAAAATATTCATACATATAAAGGAATGCAATCTTTAGATATTTAAACTAGTTTTAATGCTCGTGCACGCACGGGGCTTATACATTATGTTTTTTTAAATTACATGTATATTTTTATTTTTTTCTGTTTTATAAGTTATGTTATAGAGTATTATCGAAATATATGAAGATAATAGATTCATTAAATCTTTTATATATTACGTAGTATATGAACTTGAGGATGATTACTAATTCTTTTCTTTTGATTTACCTGTTTTCTGACTCGACATTGTGAGCCAACTAATCCCAGCAAAACTACCCTTTTAGGTAGCCCGGAGTCGGCTCAAGTGAACCTTCGATGAGCTTCGATTGTACAACATGATTTCAGGCCGACAATGAAAAATCCACCAAAAAGTCTTCGGGTAGATTTGAGATGTGATTAGATAATGTTAAATCTTTGTTTGAAAGTAAGAAATTATTTACATTTGTTGTATTTTAAAATATAAAGTCTAGAGGTATAAAGTTTAAAGAGGTTTATGTTAGATAATATATAAAGTTATAATAAAATTTGTAAATTTGTAAATTTACACTTTTAACTCTATATAATTTATTTAAAATTAAACCACTGAAGTTTTATTATTTATCTCCTCTTTTTTCAAGTTTTTGTTTTCACAAATTTGACACATATATTTTTATGTGTTTTTTTCTTCATCATATTTTTTTTAATTTTGATCAAATTGATTCAATTTTGACTTTTTATTGACCAATCAGATTGCACGATTTTGCCTACGTGACAAAATCATGCATTCTGACTAGTCCAATTTATTTTCATATAAAATTTAATCTGATAGAAAACTCCGAAATTATATAATTCTTTTATTATATAAAAGATACTTAATTACTTATACCTCTAACTTTTTTCACTCTCATCCACACATATATATACATAAAAAACAAATTAACGCTACTATACACATTCGTCGCTATGTGCGAATAATCCTTTAGTAACAGAAAAAGTTTTTTCAAAGACCAAGAAAGTATAAGACGGAGCGTCTGGTGTTAACTTAAGACAACTCATTTGCGTCTAGCTTTTTGCATTACTCGGCCGGTTAGACAACCGATTTTTCTTTTTAATTGCAGGATATATTTGTGTTTAGTTGAGGTATGTTTTGGTGGTTATGTTGATTGTCTTATTACACTATGTTGGTGGTGATTCTGGTTATGTAGGAATATGTATTAATCAAATTCAATGAATTACAGTATCTTTGCGTATTACCTAACCTAAACAAAAAAAATTGTACATTAAAACTTTAACTTGGATCTACTCTTATGCTTGCAAAAGATGAACATCGTTGCTCTGAATTCGACAAGTACAACCATTTTCCTAAAACTCAAATGAAGCGTAAACCAATTTCAAACTTTAAAAAAAACACACAAAACCCTAGATCCATGAGGTCCTCATCCTCTTCATCTTCAAGATCCAAGATCCACTCATCTAATCGATTTGCCTAACCTGTTTGATTTCCATTCATCGAATAACGTTTGATTTGTGTAGATCGATAATAGCTTTCTCTAATCTCTCTTGTTAGATTCGACGTGATTTTTAGAATTAGGGTTTCGATTTCTAATCGATTTCTTGGTTCTAAGTAATTACCATTCATCTGATTTAGTGAGATCTAGGGTTTGTTATTCATTGTTATCTGCTAAATCCCTCTTTATTCGATTCGACGATAATCATTAGGTTTTAGATCTCCTTTCAATCAAAAAAAGATCAATTTCTTCGGTTCGTTCATGGCAGGTGACAAAAGAACGTTTTTATCCAAGGAGGATCTTACTGGAAAGATTTCCAAGACGGTATTTGTTACTAACTTTCCTGATCATATTACTGCCCGTGACCTTTGGAATGTATGCACAGCTTATGGTAAGGTTGTCGATGTGTATATTCCTCTAAAGAGGTCCAAAACAGGTAAGAAATTTGCCTTCGTCCGCTTTCTCAAGGTGGATAACATGGAGAGACTTATTGAAAATTTATGCACCATTTGGATTGGGCGTTTTCATTTATATGCTAATCCTGTAAGATTCCAAAGAGAATCTATGGCTTCGTTTGTGCAGCCATCTAAAGTGAAGATTAATTCGGGACCTGTTAAAAACTCTTTTGCGTCTGTTTTGAAATCCAATGATCATAAGGGCCCTCCATCGTCTGATTCCTCCCCAGCAATTGTGATGGATGACTCTTGCATTGTTGACAATGACCTCTCTTGCTCCTTAATGGGTAAAATTAAGGATATCAATAATGCATAGAATCAAATAATACATAACAAAAATAATCTGAAGCCTGCGTAATGCACACTACCCACACACATAAAATGGGTGGATATTGGCATCCCATTAAATGATGTCATGGTACGTGAAGCAAACCCAAGAAAATTCACATTCACAAAGGGTTAAATCTCTGGTTCCTCAGAACTATTCGATTGCAGATACATCTTTTTGCCAGTGAAGACAGAACTTAGTGTGGATATCTAATAAAGGACTCCCTTTAAAACAACTTTGGAATAATAATGCATATTCAAAATTATCTCCCGTATGGTTACAATTGTCTGAGGGGTCGACACCACTTTTAGATTCTTCCTCTTTCAGCCAAGAAATTTGGGATTTGTTACTAAATTTCCAATACCATAATAAACCAAAGAATTAAAATCAATCGTAAAAGGTAAAATTTACTGGATTACGAGTTAAAAGAACTAAAGCATAGGCCCTTGAGTTCAATAACGAATTTTGCGAGAATTCATCCTCTGATGAGGAATCAATGGAGGACGAAGAGTTTAACTCACAAAAAGTAGATGATATTGATCATATATCAGAATCTAGTTGTATGAAAGAAGGCAACGAGCATCAAGCACCCAAAACATGTATGAAATTTGAAGATCCATTTGGAATTCACTCAATTCTCAAGCGAAATAATCAAAAGGAGAAATCAAAAGATGTCGAAAAGTCCAATCCATCATTTCCTCCTGGATTCACTCCGAAAGGTGTTAATGAAACTATAGAAGAAGAGGAGAATGTAAGTGTTAACAAGTCCAATTCTAATCATCACTGTAATAAGAAGACAGGCTCAAATGGGAAGTGTGGATCTAATAGATCGTTTAAACTAAAAGCTGGTGGTTCAATTCTAGATGTTATGGAGGATCTAATTGAAATAGGTCATGCTATGGGGTACAATATGGAAGGATGTTCTAAAAATATAGAAGCTATTGTTGATCTTCAAGGAGTGACATCGGGTTTACGATGAATGTTATGTCCTTGAATATTCAAGGTGTTGGACAGACGTCCAAGAAAGACCGGATTCGGGAGTTAAATTTGAAATATAAAGTGAATTTTGCTACTATTCAAGAAACTAAGTCAGAAAAAATTGATCTTTTTGCCATCAAATCGTTATGGGGCAATTTTAATTTCGACTTTGTCTATAGCCCATACTGTTTGGGTTTATCTGGTGGGATCCTTTATTGTCCTGGAATCGCAAAATGTTTTCCCCGCTAAAGAAAAAGTGTTATTACTTAGTATCTTATTCCTTTTAGCTAGTTCGTGAGTACTAGAACTTCTCTTCTTCCTTGAAAGCTCAATGTTTGATTTCACAGTTTATGGCCTTCCTCAAGATATCACACGTAAAGAAAAATCATTGTGAGATTACATTAAGCATATTATGATTAATTTTGTGGGATGGAGAATGTATCATTCCCTTGGAGATTTCATGAAGTTAGATCGGGAACGAGAGATTGGTACTATTTTCAGGATATTGGGCTAAAGCCTTTAAAATCACTTTATTTTCATCATCATGCCTTATTGATCTTCCTCTTGAAGGGTATTCCTTTACATGGGCTCGAAAATCTTGTTCAAAAATGAGTAAATTAGATAGATTCTTAATTTCTGAAGGCTTGATCTTAATTTTCCCTTCGCTTGCTGCTATATGTCTTGATAGGCGTCTCTCTGATCATATGCCCATTCTCTTACGTGAATCATCTGTTGATTATGGGCCTACGCCATTTCGTGTGTTTCACTCTTGGTTCACAAAGGACGGATTTGATAATCTTATTGCTGATTTCTTTGTGGGGGGGGGGGGGGGGGGGGGGGGGGGTGGTGGGGGGGGAATAATTTAAACTATCAAGGAAACTAAGCAAGATTTCCTCTGAGAAAGAAGTTTTCAAAGCTTCTTAAGGCGTTATTAAAAAACTATGAGTCGAGATGAGATGCTCAAGGCTTCTGCGGTGCGTCATTCAGCTCAGTCCCAGATATCAGAGTTAGACAAGCTGATTGATAAAGGTTTGAGTAACAACGATATTATTAATGAAAGAATCTCCATTTTGAAAGATATTCATGATCTTGATAAGCGACACTCTTTTGATTTGGCCCAAAAGGCCAAGATTCAATGGGCTATCGAAGGTGATGAAAATTCTAAGTATTTTCACGGGATCATTAATAAAAAACGGTCTCAACTTGCTATTCGTGGTGTTCTTGTCGATGGAGAGTGGATTGAAGATCCTCCCAAAGTGAAGAATGAATTTCTCAAACACTTTTCTAATCATTTTTCTATGCCTACAGGTCAGACTATTAATCTTGATTCACATATGTTTCAAAAGATTTCTATAGACCAGAATGCGGACCTTGAAAGTGATGTCTCTTTAGAAGAAATTAAGAAGGCGGTTTGGGAGTGTGGCACTAATAAATCTCCAGGGCCGGATGGTTTTTCCTTTGAATTTATTCAAAAATATTGGAACATCATTCAGCATGATGTGGTTAATGCTGTCAAGGAATTTTTCTCTTCTAGTAAGTTTCCTCCTGGAAGTAATTCTTCATTTATTACTCTTATTCCTAAATCATTGGATGCAAAGATGGTGAAAGATTTTCGTACCAATAAGCCTCATTCGAAGTTTTTTATTAAAGATCCGTGCCAAGATCTTGTCCAATCGCTAGCATTGTTATGCCTTATGCTGATTAGTGACGTTTCAAAACTGCCTTTATTTCCAAAGTGTCAAATCCTGGATTGCCCCTTTTTAAATCTTAACCGAGCGTTATTTCATGTGGTGTAAGTATCATAAAAATCAAAGCTAATGATTTTTAAAGCTGATTTTGAAAATTCATTGATTCGGGAAGATGGGATTCTTTAGACGGGTTTTCTAAATAAAACTTGTTGGTTTTATTGGTGAAAAGATTAGAAGATAATAGTAAAACTATATTTCCATTGATAATAAATGTGATGTAACATATATAGAGGATAGAAGCTAAGAGATTTCCAAGGAGATAAAATAGCTAATAGTTACAACAACTTGATAAGCTAAAAATATTTTAAATTCTATAAGCTATCTCTACAGTTAGTTACTCTTTAGGCTTATCCTTAACACTCCATACCTTGACGGTTTATTTTATATACAGTCTGGTTTATTTTATATACAGTCATCTAAGCCTCCTTCATATACAAGTGTATAAGTTAGGTTGACCCACTCTTTTCGATGTCCAGTCTTTTCGGAAACAAATCTTTCAATATTTCACCTTAGGTCAACGTAAACTTACAATTATCCACCTTACGGTTTTTAAATGTAGAATCGAAGTAAGTGCTAGATACCACATAAAACTATCTGTTTAAATACTATTTGGACAGAAGAAGATTGTAAATAACACGCCATAACAGCTAGCTGACTGTACCCTCCTCTATCATTACTTGTTCTTATTTCTATACAATCTCCATGGTAAATATGGGCACAAACTAGAATTGCCACCACTGCATTATCACACGTATTTGTTGACATAAACGTAAAACATATTTATTATCTGCAAGAGGGAATGAATTCCATTACCGAACCACCGATTTGATCTAAATTGTCTATTCTCATAGTCCTTCCACATAATAATGATTTAAAGTATTCTGTATTTTTTTTTATTGTTGGCTGATATGTGATACTTTGTCTGCAAGCAACAAATTAGTGTCTTGAAAGTAAACAATCAAATATCAAAATGGCATTAAACCAAAACAATTCATGTCTCAAATGCAAAAAACAAAACCTATATAATAACTCAAACTTATTATCAACGACACATAAACGCAATTAACAAATGAGCACAATCATTAAAGAAAAACGAGAAAAAAAAAACCCTATAAACACCCAAAAATAATCAAGCCCACACTATATATGAAATTCCATCATCATAAGGGATTCCATACTCTCTATTGATCAGTCCGCAACCAATTATCCTTAGCACAAGTAAAGTGACTCACCATCTCAGGCTTCAAAGCGCACCAATAACAATCCATTTCCTTCAAACACCAGTAACAAACAGACTCAAATAAATACTAATTAAATCAGGGTCAACATCGACACAGAAGATCAAAATAACATGAGCCATCTTCGACATTGTTGTGTACTTAGGCCATTCAGCTTCTCACCATCGCATATTTCAAACTCATGACTCCTAGGCAAAGAAGACTCTTCCAAAACTGATCGCAACTCTGACTTCGATTGTTACTTGCACTCACCATAATAAATCATCAAAATATGTAATCCCCTCCCAAGATGCCCATCCAACCCGCGTGCTTAAATATTCCAAGTGACATCGACCAGCAGCATAATCTAGAAAAAGCTGAAGAATCCCTTCACCACTAATTAATATAGGACCCGCAGCTCGTCATCCAAAAATCTTTGTAATAAAGCTGAAATCAACCAACTTCATCTTAAACCGTGGATCCATTACAACCGCTATTGCCAACACGAAATAGCTGCTTTTCCAGTACTTATCAAAGCCCTCTAGCATCGGTTTGGTAATTGTACTAATGATATTATCTTCACTTGTGGATGCACACGTTAGCTCCAACTGAATCTTCCATGCTTCATAAAAAAAGTATTAGCTGTGGGGACATTTGACGATGCCATCATACTCGCGGTGTCAAAAATTAACTTCAATGTAGTGCAAAGATTGTCAACAAGGTTCCAATCTTCACCACTTGGGCTTTTAAAGTAATCCAGATATAAAGTATCTAAACGAGAAAACTCTTCTTTCAACTCTGATGCTGCCAACAACATTTCATAAGTTGTATTCCATTTTTTCTGATCATCGAGTGACAAATTTCTGGTATTTAGTACTTGAAGTTGTTTGAGATCAGGAAAATATTCTCCAGCGCTTCCGATGCTTTCACATACTTTACACAGTCTCTCACTTTCTTAAACCATTTTTTACATACTGAAGGCTTTTGTGCAGCAACTAGTTAGAGCACCGCGCAGCAATTATTAACACCATTGACCATTAAGTGATAACCGGTTTTTTCAAAAAGCAAACTTATGATACATTCGAACTAACCCAAATTCACTAAAAGGTTGTTTGGTTTAGCGTGACAAAGAAATAATCCGAACCTGAAGTTCCAAGTCAATGAGGCAAGTGGATACAGCATGACTAAAAGCGAATTCAGACTCAGGATACAGTTCCATCACAACACTTAATAGCCTTTTGTGTATGTTCCATTCACTATCAATAAACTAACCCATTATGAAAACATAACCAGTTGGTAGTGTTTGCATTCCATAGGTCAAGTGTAAGGCAAAAATCCGACCCGTGCATCCGTGCAATGAAGTTCTCATGGTTGATCTTCGCTAAGGATAAGTTGCTACACAGTCGCCTTGTAGCGGTATTAAGAGTCAACCATGTTGAACTTAGGCTTGAAGTTTTATAAAAAAGTCATGAACCCTTTGTGTTCACCATGTGAACAGTGGATAGTCATGTAGTTATAATTCATTTGAGCGATTCACAATGGCGACACACCCTTTCAGAGTCAAATGCCACAAGGAACCGATGCAGTCTGGAAAACCTCGCTAGGTGTATATTCTTGCATCGTCTAGGTGTGTCTTTTGATGGTACCCCCGCACCTGAACACTAATCTTAGAAGGGCCTTTGTGGTGTTTCCAGTGGCGTTTGATGTGACTGGTACCATAAATTTTTGGAACCTTTTATTTATGCGAAATTTTGCTGCAAATCATACAGAAGGCTCTGTATCTCCATCGCCACTTCTTTTCGTCTAGAGACATCTTCCCAAACCATAGTACCTTTTTTTTGACTTGCTTTGTGGCTGTATCTCCACATTATGGTGTTCAGTAACGTGTCAAAATATTCTGGCTTTCATCTCGAAGTCAACGAGTTCAATTACTTCTGTAAAACTGGTATCAATGGTACATAGACTGTCATAGCAAACAAAAACCTGGTTTAAGTAGACAACAAAACATAAAAAAGAATAAATAATACCTTCATAAAAAAAGCATATAAACAAATGGTACAAATGTCTACAGACTACACAAAACACATCTAAAAAACATTACATATATCCACATATTATAATTCAGTTATTTCTGCCTCTTCAACGTATTCGTTACAAGTCATGTAAACTGAAAGACTCCCAAACTTTATATCATAAGTTAAGTCAAGTTTTACTACCTTCAGCAGTGTTTTGTTTTGAATCAAATGTTTTGCATAATGGTAGTATGTACAATATGCCAATTATGTCTATAAAACTATTATGTCCGAAAACTAGCATTGCATGGGTCATATAACAAGTCATAGATTATCAGATAATATAGGAGTTATATCTTACATCTGAATGTTCTTAGCAAACAATCAGTTTCTAGTGCTTGACCTAACTAAACTACTGATTACACAACTTCAATCACACCATAACAAGTTTCAAAATTAAACAGTTTTCTAGTGTTTTGGAAGTGGTTAGGAGTTGTTCATGTTGTCTTTATTGAGTGGACTATGAGCTTGTGTTAACTTTAATAAGTCATAAGCTCAATACATTTTATCAGCCTAGACCTTAAGTAGGCAATAAGCTCAATTCAGTAAGTTCATATGCCAAAAAAATGCCGGCTCGTGAGGTTTTCCAAATCTACACGACCTCATAAGCCCGGAAAATAATCTAACACAAACGCCGTTTTAAACACGATCTATTTTTTATGGGTAAAATATATGAGTTTTACGCAAGTTGGCTAATAATGTATTGCTTTAAAACCAATGTTCGAGTAAGGCTTTTTGCGTGATATCATATGCCTATGTGAATCATGAATAACAACTATACCTCACCCCAAACCCTAAACCAAGACATTAATTAGAGTCTTTTACTTTAATATTTGTGTTCCATGGCTAAAAATGATCAAATATCTAACATGCATGAGTGATCATCACAATATTAGGTCTTTTATAAAATCCAAAAGCCATAACTAAAAGCTCAACAAGCCACGATTATTCACACAACCAACAAACCAAACGATAAATAATCAATGACACAGTTCATATAATCCATCGAACTTCATAACCCATCATGAAAAATCATCAATCTTAACTAAACAAAAAAAAAGCACAAAATTTAGGGTTTAGGGATTAAAGAATAAGATATTATATACCAAACAAGATGAAGGCCTGAATCGAAAAACGATGTGTTTAAACTTTTCTTGAAGCCTGCAATGATGGACTGTGCTATGGACTTGCTATAAGATCCAATGGCCTGTATTTATAAATAACCTTAGGGTCGGTTTAGATATCTGTCTTATACAAATATATTTAATGTAACTTTTAGAACAATCTCTATATGGATTTTCTAAATTGAGAAAAAAATATACGGTAAATATCTAATATTACATATAGAAAAAACACAGCGAACTACAACATATTGTTAACATAAAATATTAAATTTTTAAAAATAAGTAATATTATCAATTAAAATATTGCATCACAACCAGAAGGAATGCAATTTTTAGATATTTAAAACTAGTTTAAAATGCTCATGAGCACGCACGGGTTTTATACATATGTTTTTTTAAATTACATGAATATTTTTTTTATTTTTTTTTCTGTTTTAATAAGTTATGTATAGAGTCTTAACGAAATATATGAAAGATATAATTTCATAAATCTTTATAAATTTACGTGTATATTGAACCTTGAGGATGATTACTAATTCTTTTCTTTTGATTTACCTATTTACTGACTCGACATTGTGAGCCAACTAATCCCAACAAAACTACCCTTTTAGGTAGCCCGGAGTCGGCTCAATTGAACATTCGATGAGCTTCAATTGTACAACATGATTTCAGGCCGACAATGAAAAATCCACCAAAAAGTCTTCGGGTAGATTTGAGATGTGATTAGATAATATTAAATCTTTGTTTGGAAGTAAGAAATTATTTACATTTGTTGTATTTTAAAATATAAAGTCAAGATGTAATAAAGTTTAAGGGGTTATTTGTTTATTTTTTAAAGTTATAATAAAATTTGTAAATTTGTAAATTTACACTTTTAACTCTATATAATTTATTTAAAGGTAAACCACTGAAGTTTTATTATTTATCTCCTCTTTTTTCAAGTTTTTGTTTTCATAAATTTGACACATATATTTTTATGTGTTTTTTTCTTCGTCATATTTTTTAATTTTGACCAAATTGATTCAATTTTAACTTTTTATTGACCAATTAGATCGCACGATTTTGCCTACATGACAAAATCATGCATTCTGACTAGTCCAATTTATTTTCATATAAGATTTAATCTGATAGAGGTAATTATTTTATTATATAAAAGATACTTAATTACTTATACCTCTAACTTTTTTCACTCTCATCCACACAAATATATACATAAAAAAAGCACATACAAATTAACGCTACTATACACATTCGTCGCTATGCGCGAATAATCCTTTAGTATCAAAAAAAAAAAATTCAAAGACCAAGAAAGTATAAGACATAGCGTCTGGCGTTAACTTTAGACAACTCATTTGGGTCTAGCTTTTTGCATGACTCCGCCGGTTAGACAACCGATTTTTCTTTTTAATTGCGGGGTATATTTGTGTTTAGTTGAGGTAGGTTTTGAGGTTAGTTGAATTGTCTTTTTACACTATGTTGGTGGTGATTCTGGTTATGTAGGAATATGTATTAATCAAATTCAATGAATTACAGACTACATTACATTAAAAAGGAAATGAACAACTTAACCTTAAGTGCTAGACGGGCCTAAATCAACGGGCTGGGCCTATAGACCGTATTAGCTAACATCCCTCTCAAATTCACAATGTCGCAGTAGTGAACATTGAGAGTTTGTCAAACATAAAATAAACTTAAACTGAAAAACAAACGTAGAGCGGAGTCAGCAAGAGTGCGAACTCGGTGCTAGACGAAGTCTCAATCCGATGCAATTCAAATTGTAACAAAAAGAAATCAGGTCTCAAAATAAATGACCAGGTCGATGCAAAACCAAAACCGATTGCAAAATCAGAGCAGAGCAACACAAATACAGAGATGAACGAGAGCAAATGTAGGCAGGTAGAGCAAATTCAGGAAGACAGAGCAGATTCATGCCGACGAATGCAGAACCAGACGTAATCAAGTGAAACTAAGCAGAACCAAAACATGTTGTTGATGCCGAGATGCTACACAAATAACTACTCAAGACATAGTCAAATTAGTTAAGATTATAACATCACCATCACCAATACAAAATCAATTACCAATCAAAATTCTATACAAATACTAATATCAATATCAAGGCCTATTCGTCTTTCGTATTTCGATACTTACAAACCATTAAACCCGAACAACTGCTAATAAGCAAAACCTAAAATAATTAAACATAAAGTCCAAACCAAAACAGTCCAACCGTAACAAAAAAAAATAACAAAACGGATTATGAAAAACTAATAAAATAATTGGGGGAATTTCATATATACCTGCTAAAACTTGCATAATATCATATTTACTTAAAATACAAGTTTTTGATGCATAATGTACAATAATGTTTAAGCATGTTTTTGGTATATATTACAATAGTTGTTGATTACCATTACACTCGGTCTAACAAACAGCTAATATATTTGGTTTTGATTAAAGCTGCAATGTCAAATCATCCGTCAGTTATTCGAATCCAATTGGTGAAAGCCTGAAACAAGTTTGAGTTTCGTTTGAGGCTCATTTAACACATAAGCTCAAGTTCAAGATTTACACTTATGGCTTGATTAGGCTCGCAAATCTAAACAAGCATAGAATTATATAAGCATGTATATGTACTTTTGTATGTGTGTTTATAAACAAGCTTAAAATATTTAAACGAGCCACATATACTAGCATGCCTAACAAGACTTTGCTTAACAAGCCGAGTTTAAGTCTGAACTTTTACTTCACACAAACTCATAATAAAAGACGAGTCGAGCGCGAGTTTGTAGTGTATATCGCAAGCCAAGCTCGAGCTGCAAAAATAATGCTTGAAGCGAGCTCGAGGTCAAGCCTTCTAAATGCAAATGAGCTCATTGCAGTCCCTTTTGAGTTTCGTACAAAAAAATTCAAACAAAAAGTTAACTGAGTTGAACTGAACAACCGTAAACCAAAACCGTTTGCATCCCAATTCCCAAACTAAAGAAAAGTAGATAAAAGAAGGTTCATCTTAAAAACATAGTATGTTTTTAGAACGACACTAGATAAAACTCAAGTGTCATACAAACTACTTTTTTATGTGGTAAACCTTAAAGCAATTAATCTTCTGTTTTTCTCACTTCGAGCACCAGGTGCAGTAACGCCACCTACGTGGAGCTTCGTTGGGTTCGCGTTACTACTCCACTTGGCTCGTTAGATGGGTTACGTTAGGTGTTTCGTTGATAAACCAACGGGGTGTTGGTTTCTTTCTTTTTTTCTTAAGAAAAACGACCGTTTGAAACATAACGGCTAGATTTTTAATTTTGTTTTCAATTCCACTTTATCTATATAAACCTCTTTATCTCACATTTTTTAATATACACAAATTTTATTTTCCCATTCATATAGCAACAATATCTAATAACCCAAATGATATTTGGTTCAATTTTATCCTCGGGATGCCTCCAAACTCGTCATCGTCTTCAAATCCTGCAACACCTTCATCTCAACATTCAATCTCGTCCTCACAATATCCCTGTTGGAATTAGTAGACATAAAGACCATATTAACTATTAATAAATACGAGTACGCAGCGGAATATAAACACGTATGATCTTCATATAGTCATATAATTAACATAACAAGAAAGTAAAAGAAAACGTGTACCTTTTAACAATTCTTCAATCAAGAAACAATAAAGTTCAAAGTATGATCTCTCTACGGATTTGTACACAATACGTTCTTAGCAATAGAGTATGCTAGTACTAATAGTGTTAAACAATCTCCTTTGGAAAACCTTGAATCAAATCAACACAAGAAACTATGTTTCTTGTTTCCTTGCCGTCGAACAAAGCAAAACCGAAACACCCCTATATATGGGTTTCGGTCGATCAAGCACACAAAGAGAAAGAAAGAGAGATTTAGGGATATATATATTTTTAACTAATAAATCCTTAATCTTTATTTATAACCTTCCCTTTTGCTCTAATTGGTACCCAATATAATATGCCAAATATGACACAAGAACAATTTCTTCAACAACAATACGAACAACAACTACTTCAACATCGATTTCAACAACATCAACAAAACCCATCACAATATCACCAAAATGTACAACCACCAATTCCACCACCATCACAACAACAAACCTAACCACCACCTCAAGCCGAACCACCAACCGAGAAAAGAAAACGCGCAAAAAAAACCCGCAAAAGTAGCAACCTCATCCACCTCAACAAGCACCCTCGACAAAAAAAATCACCGTTAGACGGGCGAAAAGGAGGAACTACTAGCTAGTAGCTACATGTTTCATTACGGTATATGAGGATCCAAATGTCAGAAGATACCAAAAGTTAGAGTTTTTTTTGGGAAAGGTTCTTACGGACTTTAACACTTCGGCTCCCTTCAAACGTAACAAAGATATGATTATGTCGAAGTGGTCGACGTTGAATGGAAATTGTCAAAGTTTAATGCTATATACAAACGTTGTTTGCGTTTGGGTAAAAGTGGTGAAAATGAGATGGGTGTTTTGAATCTGTCAAAAAAGGCATTTAAGGATGAGTTTAATGGAAGAACATTTACTCAAGAGGGGTCGTGTGAGGTGTTGCGAAATTACCCCAAGTGGGATGCGCCCGAAGCGGTTCCTTCAGCTCCCGTCGAAGGAGGACACGCTGAGCTATTTGGCGAAGACTCGAGACCACGTCCTCCGGGAGCACGTGCAACAAAAAAAAACGAAATCCGAGAGCACGTCGGGTACCCCGGGGAGTAACACGCAAGTGTTTGCAGATTCGATGACGACCGAGTTTAGACTCAAACGGAAATTGGATCAAGAGAAAGATCGAGCCGTGATAAAGTTTGAAGAACTGAGATTTCTCGCAACAAAAACCGATGGGTTGTCAGAAGAAGATGCAGAGAACAAATCCGGGCAAAATATAGACGTTCGCAGTCGTCGACGTAGTTTTTATTATCGTATTATAGTTTTAATTATCGCAATTTTTTTCTTATTTTTTAAAAATTTCATATGTTTTTTGTTATTGTAATTTTTATTTTTATTCACATTAATGAAATATTAGTTGTTTTAAATAATTAAAAGAAAAATAAATAATGGGTCTCAAAAGTATAAGTTAAGTGCAAGTTAATGAGGATAATGTTTTTGGTTGTGTTAGTTAGGTGCACCGTGCAAGTGAAGTAAAAAAAGCTAAAATGACAAGCTAAAATGACGTTGAGATGACAGTAACTTGCAATTTAATGCACCCGTTGCTCTTAGTTGATACAACTTCATTAACGACCGGTTTGCTTGCATTTGCATTTCAATTTTTTCATCAAACTAAAAATGATCAATTTGGACCATTCGTTTTAGAAAAATAAATATCTTACAAACCGTTAACGTCTGTTACTGCGAAACGATTTCATACTATCGCGACGAAAATTAAATCATCTTTATATAGAGTCACTTTTATACACTTCGACTTTTTTCGAGTGTTAAAATTTTACGCCGTAACAAAGATTGTAAGCTTGCAGGGTGTTGACTGTTATGCAGCGCTGATGGGTGGAACCATTTCTTCGACAAAATCTCTTAACCAATTCAGATTCAATTCTTGTTGGTTTTATTATGGACCGACCGTATGCACAGTTCTTGAAACTAAATGCATCTAGTACTATGAGTTAAGATTGGTAGGCAGAGTATTAAAAATGGCATGATAATACATTTCAATGACCACTCTTTGGTGATATTTTTTTGCAACAATATACAAGCAGGATTGGTTATTAGGGTTATAAATTCAAATACCAAAATCAAACCAACATAATTCAAGTCTACAAATACAACTAACTAAATCCAAATTACTCAAACAGTCAAGCCTACTTATCAGAGTCTAAAGATAAATAGAACTGCAAACACAGGATTACGAGGCCCCATTTAGATTGGAAATTCCATCTTCACAACAGAATCCATGTTCACGAATATTTCACTACGCAGCCAATCCTTAGCACAGTATATGAAGTGTGAAAGTTGTTGGATCTTAAGTGGATATGATGTGATTGATGTTGTTGTGGTTATGTATGCAATTCTCGTTCACGGGATTTTACACGTCTATGATTAAAACCGATAAATGATTTAACGGGATTTTACAAAATCAATAGAAAACCGTGAATGAATAATCGATTGTTGTTGAGGTTTGTTTCTTGTATGATTAATGCAGTTTAAGTCCTTGTTGATGGTTTTGGTTTTGGCTTATGGTTTGATGATTTGTTTGGAATTCGGCGCAGTTGGATTATGAAAAAAATAAATTTTACCTTATTACCAAAATCTAAATTTGGTGTAAAAATAAGCTAAAAAGGCTATAGAAAAAATTATATTTTACTTAATTTTTCCCGCCAAAAAGTGTCGCTAAAAAGGTGTCGACCGAAATTTTTTTTACGCTATTACCAAAATTTGAATTTGATGTAAAAATAAGTTAAAAAGGCTATATAAAAAATTACATATTACTCAACTTTTTCCGTAAAAAAAGTGTCGCTAAAAAGAGTGTCGTCTGGATACTTTTTTTTAAAAATCAAACCGCTGCTAGTGTAAGCAAACCGCCGTGTAATAGAATAATCAAACCGCTGCTTCTTTTGACAACTCGCCGTGTATTTAAAATAAACAAACCGCTGCCTAGTCTGACTAACTCGCTGCCTGTTCCTTTGAGCAACTCGCCGTTTGGTAACTCGCCGTTTAGCAACTCGCCGCCTAACTTTTTATAGTAACTCGCCTCCTGAATTAAAATAAGCAAACCGCTGCTAAACCTATTGACAACTCGCCGGCTATGTGAGCAACTCGCCTTTGACTTTTTCCTAAAAACGTGGATCTTGTCCCTTATCTTACCAAACCGCCATGATGAACACCAAGCTCTATTTTTGCATATTCATTCTAAATGTGCTTATTTCCCACGAAATAAAGCTTTATTGCAATACTAAGTAGATATATGAAGATTAAGCTTCCTATAACATGTATTTCTTCCTCGATCAAAAAATATGAAGCAACTCTCCACTTAGAACACAAAAGGAATTCGCACCTTTTGAGCTTATATTTCGAAGTAGAAGCATGTAAATCTCTTGTATTAGCAACAATTCAACTTCCTTAGCTTTTATAACATGAAAAAGAGCAAGATTAAGCAACAAATAATCCTAAAATAAGCTTTGAGCCGTGGGTTTTTAGAACCAAAATAAGCCACGAAATTTGCTAATCAACCACAAGAATCAAACACAAATCCACCCTTAAAGCTCTGATGCCAATTTTAGGATCCCGTAATCACTTCATAACATATATCATACACGAATCGAACTAGAAAAGAGATAAAGAGAGTGAGTTGTTTTTGTAGAGTAACTATCGAGCCCGATTCATGATACTTTCCTATTCCGACGTTAACTAATTAAATGACCGAGACTCGTACACGTAATGAACGAACTTCCTATTCGGCTCAATATTTTGAGGCTAACACTTCTGCTTTCCTTTTCCAGTCTTATTGCCTTTCTTTTCTTTGGGGACTGTGGGAGGCTTCTGCTTAGTGTTACGTCATGCATCGATTCCGCTTTCTTCTTACTTTGCTTTTGTTTGGAGGAATCTTTCCTGAAGCAATAGCATAATACTCTTTGTATGATTCAGAGTGCGATTTTCTCGTTTGTTAACTCATGCTGGTAAGATCGTCCCGTACAAATGAGTTTATTCATTCCTGAGATGACATTGATTGTCGTTAAACTTGGGTCATCTTTGCATTGTGCCAATTAACCTTGTTTTCTTTGAGGAATTGAAGGGTCTTTAGCCATGTACAAAGTTGATGATTTGCTTGGTTAAAATAAGGATAGTAATGCATTGCCCTTCTTCATATTTTTGTTCTCAATCTGGTAAATGAAGTCCTCCCACAAAAGATATGCATAATCAACCTTCTTGTTATTGTACATTCCCCATAAGATTTGAGCTTGAGAAAGACGAAAGACCTTATTTGTGTTCAAGATGTTTTACCAACTGAGACATTTATTGATGTTAGCCAGACAAATGATCTCCAGGGTTGATGCAGCTTATTGACATTGACATCAGTGATCTTTCTTATTTCTCCAGAGTGACCAAGAACTTGGCTAGAAGAAAGCTGAGAAGAATCTCCTTCTCAAAGTGGTTGGTCTTCTCAAACTTCTCTTTTAGGCAATTTTAAAGTATGTCTCTGAATTGATCAAGATTTGAGATTGTGATTTTGTTGTCATCTAGACTCTGACAGATCAGTTATGAAATATAAGCAATGGCCCAAGAACTCTTGCATGTAGATCTCTAGGAACTATCAGACCGAGACTTGGACATGCTTTGTAGAAAGGTGTGAGCTTTAACACATCATATACAACTTGAAGAGTGATGCCTTCCTTTGAAGTGACATCCGAGCTTAATCAAAGATTGCATTTGCCAATCTTAAGTCGGTTCGCAGGAGCAACCAAAGCATCATCCAAAGCGATCTGATCCGCCTTTGAGATTTCCATGATTCTGTTTAAGAAAGAGTTACTGCAATTTATAATATGACACAATCAATGACGGCCTAGAACCTGTATGACTTTTAGCACTTTTGAAGTAGGCCAGATGAGTGGAGCATTTTCAATGGATTCAAGGATCATTCTATGTTGTCTATTCATCATGTATAGCTCCATTATGCTTTTCCAAGAATAATACATATCCTTTTCCAACATAGGTGGACGATTGTCGGCAACCAAAAGAATCGCTTTGTCAGCAAGAGTCGTCATTGAGAAATTTGTATGTTAAAAGATTACTTGTTTGATCGAACAGTGATTGAAAGTAATTGTGTTGTTATGAGTTGTCTTTTGTGTGTTTTATGTCTTGAAAGTTATACGGGATTTTACAATTCTTGACAAAACCGGGAAAACAAGTGAATGTTCCACAGGATTTTACAAGTCACAGAAATAAACCGTATAATTTTGTTAACAAATTTGTGTGATTTAACTTTAGTTGCAAATTCGGTGTCCAAATGAAAAATTGCGAATTAGGTTGCCAATTAAAACTGCCAATTTGGTTGCCAAAAGGAATCTGCTAATTCGGTTTAACCTGAAATTGCTAATTCGGTTACTACTTATTCGTTTGCAATTATTACTTTTTGGTACGCTTGGTATTCGCTATTTTATACATATATATTACCATGAAAAATGAACCCAAAAAAAGACCAAAATAAACATAATTAAAATGGCAAAACTATGCTGGTTTTTGTATTTGTGTTGTGCGAAGAAGGTTATTCAAAAAAATGACAAAAACAAAGGCCAAAATAACCGACAAACTGAGACGGGTTTGATAAGGTGACATAAACAAGTCTAAAATCATAAGTCTAGAAAGGTCAAAGTCAAAAAATTAATAAAGCTTAGTCGAAGGTCATATAAAATATTTTTCGATGCACAAGACTGAAATGAGCACGAGATTTTCGAGTTCAACGGTGACCTGCTTTATTTATGGGCGGCCCGTAAACCCGTTATATGGGTTGGCCCAACCCTTGTTAAATGCTAGCCAAAAATGTTATTACTAACCCATAACTATGACTATGTTTAATGAAGCTCGGCCCACATTGGAATTGAAAGCCCAAGTGAAATTCTTGTAGTGTTCAGTTGATATGAAGAAAAGAAAAGCATGAAGATGGCACATGCCTTGAATTAAATGAAAAAAAATCACGTGGCCCTCCACTAACACCATTTCTCAAATTGTTATTTAATAAAGTGTGTACGAGCAAGTAATTGGAAGCGTTTATCAAACGCTTTGTAGAAGACACGTGGTGGCGATTTGTTGGTGGATCTGGAATCCTCCCTTTGTTCTTTTGGTATTTGCTATTTTATACATACCTTTTACCTTGAAAAACGACCCCAAATAACCAAAAACATGTGAAAAATACAATATATATGCTTGTTTTTGTGTTTGTGTATGTGCAGGTATGGATATTAAAGAAATGGACAAAAATAAAGAAAAAGCGGACAAAACCGAGCACGAGAATGGAATGAGCGCGAGAAAACGAGTCCAGCGGTGCTTTCGGATTTTATTGGGCCGGCCCGTAACCCATTTAAATGGGCCGGGCCAGCCCATTTGCAACTAAGTCCAACAAAAGCCAATGTTAATTTGATAAATCTGTAAAAAAAGAAGGGAGATGACGCCACAAGCACATGGTTTCCAATTAATTCATATGGCATCATGTGCACATCCACTACATAAGATAAAAGCAAATGGAATTCGGACATGTGGCGAGGTATTTTTGTTAGATATCAAATTCATTTCAATTTGTAAGCAAAAATATGATCCAACAGTTAACATTAATGCGTGGAATGGAAGCTAGAAAAGGAGGGCACGTGGCGATTTTGGATCGGTTGGATCAATTTCTTTCACTTATCAATCCGTGTGTACATGAAAGGTCTCACCCTATAAAATGAACTCGCCTCCCCTTTAGTTTGCATCTTCTTTTTTTTATTTTTTTCAGTTTTTTAAGTTTTAGTAGAGTAGCTTATTTGTAGTTATTTAGAAGCTTATTTTCGAGCTTAATTGTAACACTTTTGTCATTTTAATAATAATGTTTGTTGGTTAAAGGCTTTCTTTTATAGTTTCATGTAGCTTCAAATAAAAGTTCATCTAGCTTATTTTTGAATTTAAGTTTCTTTAGTTTTCTAAGAGCTCTCTCTCATAGATCTAATTAGCTACTTAACAGCTTATTAGTTCTGGTTTGAGCTTATACGGTTCGCATGAGCATTTATTTTAGTTTATTTGTTTGAATGCATGAATAAGCTCTCTAGTTTTTCCATTTCATCAAATTTATTCGATGTGGTATATTGATCTAGTTTCGTAATTAGACAGTTTGGAATTAGCTTGTTGGTCTCATGTAGCTAGTACTTAATCGAGTATAATTTGTTTAGCTTGTCGTTTAGATTTGTCATCTTAAAAGCTTGCTCATTCCTCATTTTAAATAAGTTGTGCTATCATGACTAAATTTGTAGGCTTTTCAAAATTTGTTATTAGCTTGTTGTAATAAAAGATTGCTAAAATCATTAACTGCTTTCATTAGATTTTTGGCCACATTTAGTTATAATAGGGACACATTCGTTTGGTTTGTAGAACTCGTATATGAGGCCTGAGTTGGTTTGTTAAATTTTCATGATGGGCCGTTTGGTTTGTATCGGGCTAGTTTGGGCTTGCGAGTGATATAATTGTTAAATGCAAATTGAGGTTTATATATAACTGTAACTGTTAACATTTTATTTGTATTTTGTGTTTCAATTTTGGTACCGGTCAACTCATGAGGCGCAGAGCTTAAGGGTTTATTTAGCTAGACCCAATTTGATTATTTGTTTCAGCTAAATAAATCGGGTGGTTATCATTTAATTGCGGGTCTTCAATTCGGTTCATTTTCTTTCCTTTTTCAATTAATTAGTGTAGTTTTATTTTATAATATTGTTTTGATTTTTGCCATGCTTAGTGTAGATTTATTTTTAAATGCTATGTCTAAATTCATTATGAGTAGTGAGTAGATTTATTAGTGCTTGTTAAGTGATTAGTGATTTGAAATTTAGGTGCGGGTTTAAAAAAAATATATATTAGTCATTAGTATTGTCTTTTCATTCCGTAATTTATTTTTAATGCAATTTAATTTCTTGACATTTATTTTTAAGCATTTCAATTTACTTGACATTTTAATTCGCTAAACCTAAGCCCGCACATAATGAACATTTCACGTCATTTAGCAAGCATTTTAGTCATTTATATTTTTAGATCATTTTTAGTATAATCTTGTAGTTTTAAATCTTAGAGTTAATATTAGTTTAATTTTTAGTATAAAAATATTATTGTCATTGTCGTTTATTGTTATTTAGTGAGCATGCCCGTTTTAGTATTATTTTAGCTTTATTATAATTTTTATATTATATTTTTAGTTTAAAACCAAAACCAACATATTTGCCATTCAAGCATCAAACGAAACATTCTCGTGAATTTCAATTCATCTCTCGCCGTGGAAACGACACTCGGAAGATAGACTATTATTTTTTCTAAAGTGATTTTCTTATCTAACGGGATACTCTCTATACTATTACTATTTGGTATTTTATATATTTTATTATATATATTTATATCGAATCAGTTTTTGGCGCCGCTGCCGGGGAGAGGTGTAGCGATTTTTACGGGATTGTTCGTGTTCGTGCCTTGAAGATCCTTTCTTCGGAAAGTTTATTTTCGTACTTATAAAAAAAAAATCCAAAAATATTTTTCTTCTTATTTTATTTTTATTTTTTCTTTTCCTTTATAAATATTTTAAAAAAACCCAAAAATGTTTTTCTTTTATCTTAAAAATAAAAATCTAAAAATATTTTTCTTTCTTATTTTTAATTTTTTTCATTATGTATTATTTGAAAAATCTATAAATATTCTTCTCTATCCTCTTATTCGTTTAATTCTTATTCTCTTTACCCTCTTATTCGTTTAATTCTTTTCTTATCCCTCTAAATTGTTTAATTCTTATGGCGTCACTCGATTATCATTTGAATCCCCTTTTTACGTTTAAAGAGTGTTCGTCTTGTGGATATTTGTATAATAAAGGATATTGTTGTACACCCGACTCGTCTCAACAACACCTTCATGATTGTCCCAAGTGTGGAAACCCGGTTGATGGTCTACGTTGTTAAACATGTCCTCTTTTACGAAAGAAATTAAAGGAAGTTTGGTTTACAATTTGTGAAGAAAATGGACTTTTCCAAGACCTTCTAAATACTTCTGAGTCATCCGATGATAATACCAACGTTGTTAATGCTCCTCAAGAGCCATTCGTTGTCAAACAGGACCCCGGTGTAAATTCTTCACAAAGTCCTCCACTAAACGACCATCATTGTTGTTACGAGTGTGGTGATTCGTTAGACGATATCTTTTGTCAATGATGTACTTGCGAGTCTTGTGGGAAAGGTGCTCATATTGGCTATAATTGTCCACCGCAAATTCCGATTATCTCTAATCCGAAACCATGCTACAATCAAGACCTTAATGAGACCCTACAAAATTTGCAAAGTTTACAACAACAATGTCTTTTGGGTACATGCCAAAAATGTGGTTGTAATGAATATGATGTAGTTTGTTTTTATTGTACTGTTGGAAATAGAACACCAATCAATTTTTCAACTCCGTACTCTTCTAATGATTCTTCAAGTTTTTCAAACCCACATCCACAAACCCCGACGTATTCCTATGAGTTTTGTGGGAACGACACTTATTATGGTTACGATTGTCTACCCCAAGTTCCGTTTATCTATCCGGAACTGTGTTACGATCAAGACTTTAATTTCCCACAAAATTTTCAAAGTTTTCAACAACAATATCTTTGTTGTACCCGTTGTGGGGGCCCGCATGAGACTTTTCAATGTCAACAACGAGTCATCCAATGACAACACTAACATTGTTAGTGCACCTCAAGAGCCATTCGTCTTCAATCAAGACCCCGGTAAAAATTCCTCGCAAAGTCCTCCACATATTAACCACAATTGTTGTTACGAGTGTGGTGATTCGTTAGACGATATCTTTTGTCAACGATGTACTTGTAAGTCTTGTGGGAAAGGTGCTCATTATGGTTACAATTGTCCACCGCAAATTCCATGATTATCTCTAATCCAGAACCATGCTACAATCAAAAACTTAACGAGATCCTACAAAATTTGCAAAGTTTGCAACAACAATGTCTTTTAGGTACATGCCAACAATGTGGTTGTAATGAATATGATGGAGTTTGTTTTTATTGTACTGTTGGAAATGGAACACCAATAAATTTTTCAACTCCGCACTCTTCTAACGATTCTCCAAGTTTTGCAAACCACCCTTCACAAAATTTTCAAAGTTTTCAACAAAAATATATTTGTTGTGAAAATTACGGGGGTCCTCATGAAACTTACCAATGTCAATCAATGAATGAAGACTATTATCATGAGCAAAATTCTTGCTATGATCCTAATTCTTTTGGTTTTGACCAATTTCAACCCCCGCAATATACCGCCAATCATCCAATCTTCAATGCTTAAAATAGCCTTCGTAATGCTTAAAGTGAGCTTCTCAATTCTCAAAATAAGCTTATGGAGCAAATGACATCCATATGTGATATGGCTAGTCAAATTATGCAAAAGAAGGAAGAAGAAAAGCGAATTGCGGAAGAGCAAGCGGCTAAAGATCGGTATTGGAAGATTCCCATTTGCTACGATGATGACGATGATGATACCATTGCAGTCACACCCGTTTTATTAACCGAGGAGCCCATTGACTCTCTCATAATGGAGGATGAGCATCTTGACACTATTCCGGCAACGGAATCAGACGAAGTAATAAAGTCTAGTGTTGAGAACCTTGCCACGATCCTAAGTGAGTCTGATGGTATTCCTGACAGTGTGTGTGATGTGCCTCTTTGTAACAATCTTACCCCTCTTGAAGCTTTCAAAGAACACTCTAAGATTGTCGTCGATTTCAACGATGATTCTACTTCAAATGATGACGATTCTCCCTATGGTGAGGATATCGATTATGTCGATGCATCACCTCCCGATGCTGAGATCGTCAGCTCAGAGGTGGTGGAGATTGTTATCCCAAAAGTTAGAGGGATTGATACTGATATTCTTCTAAAAATCAAAGACGATATTCTTCGTGAAAAATTGTTGAATGCCAAGCTTCTTATTGCTAACATCGAAGCATTAAAAGATAATCCCACTCCATCTTCTGATTTTGTAACCAATTCTTCCTCCACATCTCTTAACCTTTTCTTGGAGGAGACTAACACCTTTGATAATTCTTTACCCGAATCTGAAACTTTTTGCTTTAATTTGGAAGAGATTAGTAGTGGCAGTACCACTACTCGTTCTGATTTATTTCTTCCCGATTATGAAGCTTTCTACGATCATATTGAAGAGAAGAGTAGTGGCAGTACCACTACTCATGCTGATTTTTCTCAATATGATTCGTTCATCTTTGATCTTTTGATCGATTCGTTTCCTCCTGCCGATAGGAGTGACTTTTATCATGAGGAGTTCACCGATGAACTTGCTTACATCATATCTCCACCGGAGTATGATTGTTTCTATTTTAAGAGTGAGCCTGATCCGGGTGAGTTGACTAGTATTGTTGACTCCGAATTCGTGAGAACGTTCTTTTTATGACAAATGTGGATTTACCATTCGAGGATGACCAATCTCCTCTCTTGGCATATGTTGTATGGATCTTTCTTCTTTTTGCTCACGTATCCCGTTACTCCTTCATATCTTCTCTCATGTGGGAATGAAGATACCATTTTTGACCCCGGCATCTCCATTTATCATTCTTTTATGCCGGGTGTATCTCATCGGAGTGAAACTTTCATGAAATTCAATGTTTATCCAAACCACTTGAATGAAAGTCCGATGGAGATTTTATCTTCCACTTGCTCCCCCATGGACCAATAAATTCTGGGTCGAGTCAAGCTCAAGACTCGGTTAACAAAAACAAGCGCTTCGTGGGTGGCAACCCATGCTTATCCTAGCAGTAGTATTAATGAATAAGTGTGTTGTTGTGAGGAGACTCGCCTCTACCTTTTTCGTGTTTTTTGTTTTGTGGTTTATTTTCCAGGATTGCCCGGATTTAGAAGCCTCTCGTGCTCATGGTTTTATCCTTCGTTCACTCGAGCTTCAAATCCTCAGCTTCATTTGGGAATCCAATATCATAATCTTATCGACTAACATTTTTCTTTTCGCATAATTAATAAACGGCCTTGGATTTACATAGAGACCCTTCTTAAAACATTAAGGACAATGTTTAAATCTAGTATGGGGGGATCTATCAATTTGATTGTGCCTGCAGCCGTTGTTTTTACGTAATCCCGTTTTTACCACTAAAATTTCAAAAAAATAAAAAATTTTAAAAATTTTCAAAAAAGAAAATAAGTGTTTTGTCACAATTTTGACATTCCTGCTGGGTAGAATAAGAATAAATTTTGACTCGAATTGCTTCGAATTTGATTGTACCTGCAGCCGTTGTTTCCACGTATCCCGTTTTTACCAAAAATTTTGAAAAAATACCAAAAAAAAAATAAAAAATTTAAAATTTTTTCAAAAATAAAATAAGTATTTTGTCACAATTTTAACTTTTCCTTCTTGCTAGGTAGAATAAAACTAATTTTTGACCCACGAGCAAGTGTTGAGCTTCTAAGCATGTTCTATAACTTTTAGGCTATAAGCGTATACTCGCAGTTCCGCGATTATTCCGCGAAGAACGAAAAATGAATAGGTTAAGCATGAGTTGAGCTAAACAAGGATTATTTTGAAATCTTAAGAGCTCATGAATGTAATTTGACTTTTTCTCTCATAAGAAAGCACTTAACCGGACTAATTAGATACGTGTTTATTGTTTTGAGATTAAACTTAACTCTAACAATTTTTATGCATTAATAAAAAAAACTTTTTAGTCTGTAGTTCAAACTTATATACATGTAATTTTTAAAAAAAAGAAGTAATTCTCTAAAATTATATATATATATATATATATATATATATATATATTAGAATATATATTTATATATATAATAAATAAATATATATTTATATATATAAATATATATTTTATATAAAAATGAAAAAAATAAAATAAATATAAACTGTGGGGCTGATAAAAGTTGCTGCATCTTGCCGGCTCACAACCGATGTTATAACCTTCTAAAGAAAGCCCATAGTAAGAATTAAAATTTCCGAGACAAATAACAGTTTGCTGCATCTTGCCAGGCTCACACATATGTTGCAGGCCATTCTGAAAAGGCCGAGGGTACATTGCATCAATGTTATGTAAATTCTATAAGTGTGCATTAATAAATAGATCTATTTTGTGATAAATGTTAAATAAGCTTTGCACTTTGCTTATTCAATTTTAAGTTTTATAAATAAGCTATGTGATACGGGGAAACCTAAAAGTTTTTGAAACCAAAGGTCCGTCGAGTCCAGATACAAGTCTCTGTGGGGTGTGACCAAAAGCCATGGCCCCTTTTTAGCCGCAAGGTATGGGATGTGCCAGACGAAATTACGCTATATGTGATGATACCCACGCATTCAAACTCCTTCTTCTCGGTAAACTGAGGCCTAGAATTTTGCAAACGTATGATCCAAGATAGAAATACGAACATGTCACATACACCTAAGATATAATACTGTCCGGGAGTGAAAAGTTCACAAGTTGCAAATATTAATTATGTTATCATCATAACTGAAATAATCACGTAACTGTATTACTCGTTTTTAAGTCTAGGTTGAGCGGAGTGAAACTCAAGAACGATGAATTAATTCCTGTTTTTGGGGCATTTTTGGATCGAAATGCATCTTGTTTTATGATCCCTAACAGTTATGAAAATAACGAAAGTCAAAATAAGTTAGTTTAAAAAATAAATAATACAAAAATTAGTAGGAATAAGTGTATATCTTTAAGAATGGTAAAAATGGGGCTTTTCGAAGCTATTGATTCTTTAATTTCCCTCAATGAACACTTAGCTACTTTTCGAGGTTATTAGTCGAGGGTGATTAAGATTCTTAGTTTTTCGTAAGTAAATTTACTTATATAGCATGCGTGAGGGACAAAAGACTACAATACATAGTATTGGATTAAGGTATTCGATTAATATACACATCCCTTTGACCACTAAAAATCGGCACATAAATGAGCTAGAAACCTACCAAAAAAACATATGAATTGTATGTTTTACATTTGTATTATACAGGAAATGGATATCTAAGAAAAAGATAAAAATCGAAGCCAAAACGACAAAACCGAGCACGAGAACAGAAAGAGCGTGAAGAAAAGTCAAAGTCAAAGCCTAAAGTCAAAAAGTCTACAGAGGTCAAAATCAAGTCAAAGTCAACCCCGAGAAGTGGCATTGGAAAAAGCATCGAAAACCGAACATGAAAACCTAAATTGTCAAAAGTGGGCCCACCCGTACCCACCTAGATGGGCCGGGTTAGTCCATTGAAATGCTCACTTAAACCCATTTATAAAAAAACCCATAATCCATTTTAAAAAGGCCCATCCCCCTTTATTTTTATAACCGCCCCAAACCTAAATATAAAAGCCCAAATCATGCTAACGGGCGCTAGGCCCAAACCCTTTTATACTAACACCGTTAGTCCATAAAGGATTAACAATGTTAGTCCAAAAGGACTAACGGTGCAAATCTATCCAAACCTGAGGGACCAATGATGCTAAATACAAGGACGTGTATTGCAATATGATAATACACTTTCAGGGGCCATTGTTGCCATTTCATCTAAACTTTACCCTCCACCAAAACACTATTTATCTCCCCCAATTTCCCAGCCGGGCCTCGACACTATTCAACAACCCCCACCTACTGTCACTCGCACCCCACACCCAACCAACCTAGTGACACCCCCACATAACCCTCTTTTCGTACGCCATTCATCAGTTTTAATCAAAGGAGGTCCAAGAATAAAACCCTTGGAGAACAAATTGATCCAATGATCATAAATAGAAGGGCGTTTAGAAGAGCTTCATTGCTAGGAGACAGTTGGTGAAGTAGCTAGGTTTTTATGACTCTTATAAAGATGAAGCACAAGGAGGAAGTTGCCAAAAAGAGTCTTAGTTAAAGAGTTTTTTTTTAGCAACAATTTAATTTCAATGTATTATCTTTCTTTAAATTATTAGTATTGTAACTTAAAGTTTAATCAATGAAAGTCTCTTTTTAATTCCAAGTGTTCTTCATATTTACTTTTTATTGTTAATCTTGGTTATAAGTTTCTTAAATCTTTAAAACTGTTTTCTTTAAATTCGTATAAGCTACAAACTTAGACCCATAAGCTTATTCATAGGCTTACTAATGTTTAGCTTCCCCCCCACTCACAAACAACAAAATTCATTAAAAAAGAATCAAAAGTAAACAAAAGGTGTCCCTGTTTTAAAAGCTTATTGGAAGAATAAGCAATTTTGGATGACTTATTGGGGTCTTTTAAGAGCTTAAAGGTAAGCTATAGGAGGATTTTTCCGATAAGGTGTGGGGAATTATGTAGCTATAAAGATACAGTGCAAAAACCTTGGATCATTGTATAAGTTGTATGTCATTTTCATTAATAAGGACTCATTTTTAGCATCTACATTCAATTGCTTATTCTGCTAATCTGTGTTTATTTCTTTAATAGTATAATCTATAATGTAGTGTACTTATGCTTTTAGATTCTCAATTGATGCTTTTCATAATTAGTATTTTAAGAGCTTTAAATTGCAAATTACTTGATTTTTAAGGGTGTTTTGGCATAACAAGTTCAAAACTGGTCAAAAAGAGTTGTAAACCTATCATTGGTGGTCACTAATGAGCCACTTTTTATAACAAGTTCAAATTTAAGAGATTAAGTGTCTGATTTTAAAGGTTGTTAAGGTTTAAAAATCAGTTTTAAGGTTTTAACTAGTCATGGCTTGAATCTGTGGTAATAGGGTATAGATTTTCAACTTATTTGCTTAATGCCTTTTTGGTATTGTTTGTCCTAGATGCAGTGAAATTTAGTTAAAATAAATGTGCTATTGCCCTGTGATTTTAGTTATTATGTAAAAGTGTATTTTTCAATGTTTGAAAGCCATCTTTTTAAGCTCAAATTTAGATTAACTATAGTAGTTTTTAGGTTCTGTAAATTGAAGCACAAGCTCATTAGGTGCAAAGCTCAATCTGTTTGAGCTTAATTTGTTCTTAAAAGTCTTTTATATGGATTAAAATTAATCAGCAATATAGGCCATTTGACCCTTTAAGAAAACCACCTAACACTCAGTAATCTACTGAGTGTGAGAGCCCTTTTCTTTTTGTGCAATTTTTTCCACTAGCCCATTTAATTTCAAACTCCTTTTAAAATAAATGATTATTAGGAAGCTTAATTGTTTCTGTCTTTTTAAGATAAATAGGCCATTAAGCCATAAGGTTCCATCTTGAGTGCTTAATTTTAAGCCCATAAGTACCTCCCTAGACTGTTTTGTTAACAGTTGTGGCCAAGTAGCTTATTTGCTTGTCTGAGCTTATGGCTTATTAGATTATGCTTAATTTTAGTTTAGGTATTGACTTTTTATCTAGGTCTATGGCTATATTTTTTTTAATTAGCTTTTCAGTTTTTCTTTTTTGGCTTATTGAGGCCTTAAATACATAACTGTTTTAGTTAAACTTAAGTAAGTTTAAAAAGGCTATTTTCTGTGTTTGTTTCAAGCTTAATTCTGTAGGCTTATAATGGTTTGTAAGAGATAAGCTAAGGTTTGCTTATTAGTTACCCTCATGAATAAGTTTGATAGCTTATAGGTATGTGCTTAAAAAACACCATACCTTTTACCTTTAAAAACGAGCTGAAATAACCAAACAAACGACTTAAAATGACAAAAACAAAAAAGATACGCTTGTTTTGCAATTGTATTGTTCATGAACTGGATCACCCAAGAAAAGGACGAAAAACAAAGCCAAAACGACAAAACTGGACTCGGAATGGAAAAGCTGTGAAGGACAAAGCCAAAGCAGAGCCAAAGACCAGAAAAGTCAAAGTCAAAGTCAACTAAACAAATTAACAGTCAAAACCGGAGCCGTAATTGAAGAATACTATTGGTTGTCCAATCATCAACCCATCTATGGGCCGGGAAAAACCCAATAGTTATATAGATGGGAAAAGGACTGTGAAGTACCAAATGGGCCCTCAATCAATGACAACAGCCCATTAGTGTGTACTATTGACAGAGACTATAAACTTGAAGGCCCGATCCTAGCCCTTGAACAAGCCCATCTCAGCCGGTGTACACACAAAACCCATCACAAATCCTTATTGGGCCTTAAAAAGCCCAATAACATAAGCCTAAACCTTATTGGGCCCAGACACACTCAATTGGGCCCAATGCAAGCCCAAAAGCCCAATACTGGCCCAAAACAATTTTTTATAAAACCTCAGGGGCTGAAATGAGTCAATTTTGAAAATGTTTTATAAAGGAAAAGTGTTTTAAAAAAAAGAGAAGGACTGAATTTGCAAATTTACAAAATGTTTTCTCTTTATAAAAGGCAGGGACCAATTCTGTCATTCTTTCTTTCTTTCTTTAACCTTTTTTTTAATAAAACACAAGGGCCCCTTTTGCCAACTATCAAACTCGTTTATAACTAAAAGAAAAGAAACAAGAGAAAGGGAAAAGAAGTAAAAGATGGGGGGTTCTTCTTGTGCATTTGAAACCTTTTAAACCTGTTAACCGCTCACCATAGATTCGACCCTTTCCCGCCAACCACCTAAACCCCCCACCATCAACGAGAGACACCCCATCTTTTACCCAACCCCTCCTAATCCAGTCCCAACCTAAACCCACCTCCACTGAACCTTTAAAACCTGCCAAGTTAGGCAATCCTCCCTCTAACGCAGGCCCCAAGAAAAATCTGGCGGATTAGCACAAATAGAAGCAAAACCTTTAATCTAAGGGCTAGGATTGGAAGCTGAGCTTCACCTCACACAACTAACACAACAAAGAGAAGAGAAGGCTTCTATAAATTGGAGAAAACACAAAGACGAAAGATACTAGTTTTTAACTTAGCTTTATTTTTTTTATTTAAATCTTAATTAAATTGTAATTGAAAGTATCAGTTCTTGTTCTTAATGTATGGTTACTGTTTTTAAGCAATTTAATAACTTAATGCAAGATAAGGTTTAATTTTTGAAAGTTTTTAATTTCCCGAATTGCCACTCTGAATTCGTGTGTAAAATTGTGGAAGAAAAACTTTGTGTAGTTCTTGTTTGCTAAACAATCTTCCCACAATCGCAATATCTAGCTTATTTTAAATAATTTTGGAATTAAACCACAGAGAAAAGGTGGAATTTTACTTATTTAAATGGTGTATGAGTTATAGGTAAAAGACCAAAATGGGTCTTTTGGTTGTGTATAATGGTCACAAAAGCACAACAGCCAACCTTTAGGTCTGAGTGTGTGGGCGTTATTAGGTAGGCAACATTAATTAACAAGTTTTAGTGATCTTAATAAAAATTAGTTTGTGAGAACCTTTTTATTTTCTGTCAAAAATTTACCAAGAAAAAGGAGCTACACCACTTAGGCAGCTTAGACAGCTTAAGCACACTTTGTTGTGCTTATTTGAGTTGCTTCTAGCCATTTACCAAGCCTTTGTTTCTGTCACCTTTTACTTTGACAAAATAAGTCAAAATGTTGGCTTTGCATTTTTTTGAAAACCTTGATCTTTGAGCTTAAAAATCAGCAGGATCCAGTGATCCTTAAGCCCTCTTATTTTGGAATAAGCTCTATTTCGCCACCCTATACTTCTGTCTTTGCTTGGTTTGGGGTAAAAAGCACAATTGTGCTTATTTGCATAAGCTCAAAAAGCCTTTCAGCCACTGTTTGGCAGCTACCCTGGTGCTGAGCACCAATTTCAGCACCCTTTATCTAGTTTATTTTGCACTAGGACCTAGTATCTTTTAGCTTTAGTTTAGCTTTATTAAGTGCCTTTAAGCCCCCAAAGTAGCTTTATGCTTAATTACCTTTCTAAACTTAGCTTAAATATAGGCTTAAAGTGAGCACCTTTTTCTGTTTTATCTTAAAACTGTCAACTTAGCTTAAGTAATTTTTTAGTATTCTAGGGCATAATCTATGACCTAGCTTATATTTAGGATAACCCTTAGTTATGTTAGCTTATTCCCATCAGTTGTACGCTATTTTGAACTCTTAAGCTCAAAGAAAAAAGCTCAATAAGCTTTAGTTTTAAGCCTTATTGAGTATACTGTCATACATAAAGCTCCCTTTTTCAGCTTATAGAGACCATTTCAAGCTTATACCCCTTTTATAAACAATGAATAATGCTCAAGCCCGCTGAACAACTTTTATTTTATAGCTTTTTGAATTTTAAGCACTTAGGACTTTTCTTTGCATATCGGGTCCACTTCAGGACCATTTTTGTAACTCCTTCATTTCTAGTATAACCACAGTTTAAAAAAGTTTCCCCCAATGGTTAGTTAGCCAGTATACCGCCCGTCAATCCTTTTTGTCCTTTCACTATTAAGTCCCTATAGTTTTAACAACAGTTTAGCTTTAGTTAGTTTTTTAGTTTAATTAATTAATTATATAGGTTAATTTTATAGTTTAATACTTTATTAAAACAGTAACATTATGGGCTTTTTCATATTTTTAGATTTCTCAACTTTTTCTTTAATTAAAACTTTGATTTTTTTTAGATTTTTTATAGTTTTATTTTCAGTCTTTTTCTATTTTCTCTTATTTTAATTAGTTTTTAACTAAGAAAATTCATAAAAAATACAAAAATTACCAAAAAAATATTATTCTTTATTAGAAAATTTTTTTAATCAACAAGTTTGTAGGAAAAATATAAAAACTTATGTAGGGTAAATTTTGCTTAAAATTTAGTCCACCGCAGCCCGTTTACGAGCCCGAATTTTTTTCGTTTCTTACCGTTTTGTTCGTTATGAACACCGTTTTTGAAAATTATTACATTTATTTTTAAGTTAGAATATTTTTGATTATATTAAAAATTTAAAATTAATTTTATAACTTTATCTTTGTAATTTTTTAGCTTTTAGCTAGCTATTTAATTCCCGATAGTCATAATTGCATATTTAATTACACAGTTAATTAGATTTAATAATTTTAGTTAAGTATTTTTAGTGCCCTAATTACTCCCCTTAGATTTGCTTAGGATTTTACATTACCATTATTTATGGCTCCCCTTAGTTTAGGATTTATCCGTAAAACTATTTATGTTCCCCGTAGATACTTTAAGATTCCCATTTTCCACTGCTTGTTTCCCTAAGAGATAATATTAGTTTTCTTTAATTAATTTTAGTTATTCTAGTCTTAAAAATCAAAATCATTCTGTATCTTTCTCAATTCAAATCATCAATTCATTCGTATCGATTTACCATTCCAGCCTCGTTGGGGATTTACGACCCGGAACGCACTAATACTACATTCACGTATCCTTGACTACTGATTTATACACTCTAATATATTTTATATTTTAATATAGTATTATATATAAATTAGTGTCATCACAACCGTATCAATTTTTGGCGCCGTTGCGGTGGAGGCTGTGAAACGATTATCTTTCGTTTGATCAATTGTTTTGTGAAAGAGTTGGTGAATATTTTCTTTTATTATTATAAAAATAAAAATAAAAAAAAAAAGTAACAAAAATAAATTTTCATTATTTTTTAGTATAATTATCATTTAAAAAACCAAAAAAAAAAAAAAAAAAAAAAAAAAAAAAAAAAATCAAAAATAAAAAAACATTGTCCATAATAAAAAAGAAATAAAATTCACAACTTGTAAAATAAACCAAAAAATAATAATTCTCACATGAGGTATTATCAAAATAGTTCCGGTGAACTTGTTTGGATCCCAACACAAACAAATGATTTTAAAAAACTTGCCTTTTGTGTCACTTCGACGTACGTGCTCACCACGCTAAAGTTGAACAAACTAATAAAGTGGGTATAAGGAGGGTTGTTCCTAGGAACTACGACCCGAAAGGAGAAATAAGCTTCGCGCTATTCCTACTCCTCCGCTCACCTGTGAGTTTATCTTTTTGAGAGCTACCGTGAAGTAAGCAGATTAATTGGTTTAAGTTGTCCATCTCCTTGTCCGTAAAAAAAATTGTGAATCAATCTTTAGAAAAACCAAAAAAAAAAAAAAAAATTAGTGTAAATTTTCCTTTGTACTCCTCTGTTGTGCAATGCGCCACTCGTTCTCAAGCCCGATAGACGTCGACAACCACAAGTTCGACAAACTCTGTTCGAATCATCTAAGCCTAGAGAAACAATGATAATCCCTCCCATAGTTTACGATGGCTGATAATCTCCTATGGGCGCCAATACACGGAAGCACCCACCGAGGGTTACGAGGATGCGATAGTTATTCCGGAAATCACCGCGAATAACTTTGAGATCAAGCATGGTCTTCTAAATCTTGTTCAAAACAAGCAATTTTTTGGACACGATAAAGAAGACCCACATGCTCACATCCGTTATTTCAACAAGATCACTTCTACGATGAAGATTCCGAACGTACCGAATACGTCGGTTAAGCTTATGCTTTTCCCGTTTTCTCTCGAAGGGGCAGCCCGGATTTGGCTGGAAAAAGAACCCCCTCGGCGATGAAACGTGGGATTGAATCTTGTTTCGAATTTATTAACAAATTCTTCCCCAGCTTCCTCTAAAACAACAATTCTCAGAAATGAAATCCGAGATGTCAGCAAAAATTGTTATGAGACTTTTAAGAGCTTGGGATCGTTTCAATGATCTTTTAAGGGGATGCCCTCATCATGGGTTTTCAGAATTGCATCAACTCGATACATTCTATAATGCCCTAAATTCAAATGACCAAGATTCATTGAACTCAGCTGCCGGTGGTAACTTCTTAGACAAAATGCCTCGAGAATGTTTAAAAATTATCGAGAGCAAGTCTAAGGTACGTCAGTCAAGAAACAAAGCTGTTGTAGCTAAAATGAGTACAAGTTTCTTCCACCCCACTATTTCATCTGAGTGTTGAGCACTCAAAGACATGGTTCGGGCATTAAATCTCGATAGAAAGAACCAAAACCCCCATCTTTCCGCCCCGTGAAGGGCGGTTTGAAACAAAGTAGTGTAACTTGTGGTGGAGGTATGCTGTATCAAAACTGTCCAGCGTCGACTAACCGCAACATGTACCATGACACTCCAAGAGTAGTGTCCCCAGGCCGCTGCGGCCAATTTCAACCAAGCTTAATTCAGGATATCACCTCCGATGGTCCTCAAACCAAATTCGACCTCCTGTTTTCCTCCATTCAAAATCCTCATGCCAATAATAAAACAATTTCAATCGAGGAAATAACTATCAATCAAAACAGAGGAAACAATTTCAAACCAAGGTCAGATTTATCGACCTACGGTTTCATCAACCGGTTGTTTAATCAACCAGTAGCTCCATCAAAACCTGCTCCTCAACACACGGTGTTTCAAAAACAGATTTTGAAAGATATGTCACAGCCATGAAGCAGTGTTGAGAAAACATGCAAACCCATGGTCAAAACCTGCAAATCCCAAATGGCAAATTTGACTGACATGCATTTTCAAAATTGTTTCGGCTAATACAGCTTCTACTCCGCTCTGGAACTCTGCCATTGTAACTAACGGTTACCAACCCTAAGGAAGAATTTAAAGGGTATACAACCAAATGTTTGCTACCATCCAAGGACCGAAGCTCGTTAATCATGACACTGAGGTGACAAAGGACACGATGCCTCCTGCTGATAATGGAAGCACCGAAGACGTCCAACCTCCTGTTATTCAAATTCAGACTCGTAATCCAAATCCTGAGCCCAATGTTGCTCCTGTTGTGACTCCAGTTCCTAAAGCATCAATTCCATTTCCATCACGAAAAAGATGAAAGGCGCAGGAAAAAGCTAACGATCAAATCGAGAAATTTTATGAATCTTTAGAGATTTAAGTTTTCGAGATAGCTTTACCGAGCTTGATAGCCATGCCTAAATTTGCTTCAACTTTAAAAACTTTGATTGGAAACAAGGAAAAATTAAGCGAATTGGCAAGGACTCCTTTAAATGAGAACTGTTCAGCGGTCATCCTCAACAAGTTACCAAAGAAACTTGGAGACCCTGGCCGATTTCTGATTCCATGTGAATTTACGGGGATTACTACATGCAACGCATTGGCCGATCTTGGTGCGAGCATTAATCTCATGCCTTATTCTGTATGGAAAAGTCTATCTCTTTCTGAATTGACCCCAACTTGCATGACGCTAGAGCTGGCCGATCGTTCAATCACTGAACCGATTGGTATTGCTGAAGATGTCTTTATAAATGTGGGAAAATTTCAATTTCCAGCTGACTTCGTAGTTGTTGATTTTGAACCAGACCCCCGAGTCCCCTTAATTCTCGGGCGATGTTTCTTGAAAACAAGTCATGCTTGAAGATTGTCTATGAAGGCGAGATTACCCTCGTGTTGGCAAGGAACCAAAAAACATTCAACCTGGACCAAACTTCAAAATATACAGCTGATTACAACCATATGACGGTCAACAAGATCGACGTCATCGATATGGCCTGTGATGAGTATTCTCAAGAGGTCCTAGGATTTTCAAGTGTGGTCGCGAGTGGCATCCCACTCCCATATTTTTGAGCCTATTTGTTTTCCACTGCTTCTCCAACTCTCACTCCTTTCGGGGGATAGTGAGTTTCTCTTAATGAATAAGCAGAATCTTTCTTGCTCTAGAAGATGATCCAACTTCATCAGAAATTGACCCTACTTTACCAGGTCCTGAGGGGGACATCCTGATTCTAGAAGAAATTTTGAACAGTGAACCACCACCCCCCCTCCCAAATCAAGAACATATACGCCTGGAGTAGGAAAGAACACAAATCTGTGAAGCTAAACCGTTTAACCTTCCCATTGTGAACTCCTGAGGTTGAACTAAAGAACTGCCACCCATCTTGAATACGCATTTTTAGAAGGCGACGAACAAGATTGCCCTTTCATAATTGCTAAAGACTAAAAAGATGAGGAAAAGGCAGCTCCTTTGTAAAGGTTCTTCAAGTCCCACAAGCGAGCCATCCTTGGAACTCTCGACATAAAGGGTGTTATGCCCGAAATTATGTACTCCACAAATTTTAAATGGAAGAGGACACTATGAACATCTGGAGCAAAGTCAAAGAAGTGTAAACCCAAAAATATCACGATGTTATCAAAGGAGGTTGCAAACCCATGACCTGGATTGATTGACCCCATCACTGACAGTCCCTGGGTGAGCCCGTACACTGTGTACCTAAAAAAGGAGGGTATGACTGTCATCACAAATGAAGAGAAATGAGCTTATTCCTACTCGATTGGGTCACGGGATGGCGAGTATGGTATTGATTACAGAAAACTTAATGAAGCCTCTGCGAAAGGACCACTTCCCATTACCGTTCATTGGACCAAATGCCGAGAACAAGCAGGATAAACGAATACTACTGTTTCCTCTATAGGCTCTCGGGTTACTTTCAGATCCCAATTGACCCAAAAATCATAGAGAAGACAACCTTCACATGCCCATACTGGAACTGTATTGCCTATCGTCGCATGCCTTTAGGCTATGCAATGCTCGTGCACGTTCCAAAGATGTAAGATGGCAATCATCCATCCCACGATATGATTGAAAAACGATGGAATATTCATGGATGAACTTTTCGGATCTTTGGAGACTCTTTCTCCACTGCCTAACCCAATTAGAAAAGATGTTGAAACGGTGTGAAGACACCAATTTGTCCTCTAAACGGGAAAAATCCATTTCATGGTAAAGGAAGCATAGTTCTCGGACATAAAATTTTCTAAGTCGGGACTTGAGGTTTGATAGAGCTAAAGTCTACGTAATAGCTAAACTCCCTCATCCGACTTCGTCAAAGGTGTCCGTAGTTTTCCTTGGGCACGCCGTATTTTACCAGGCATTCAATCAGGACTGTACTCGAAAATTGCCCATCCCTCTTCTTCTCCTCCTCCTATCACTAATGACCTCATTTGCTTGAAAAAAAGAGACGCCGTTTGTCTTTTCTGAAGAGTGTGTCCGATTCCTTTAACACACTCAAAGAAATTGACTGAGGCTCCGGAATCTATAATTAGCTCCCTACAGGGACTTGCCTTTTGAACTGATGTCTATGCTAGCGACTTCGCAATTGGCAGTCCCTCGGGCAAAAGAAAAAACAAGCATTTTCAACCTATACAACTATGAAGAAGACAATGAAACGAGGCTCAAACTCATTACACTACTACGAAAAGAATTACAGCTGTGGTGTATGCCTTGAGAATTTCGTTCATATCTTGTCATGTCAAAAAAGCATATTGTATACTGATCACTCCTGCCATCAAGTATCTCATTGCCAAAAGGATGCTAAGCATACACATGCGGTGGGGATCTTATTGCTCCCAAGACTTTGATATTGAAAATTCGAAGACAAAAAAGGAGCTGAAAATCTCGCCGCCGATCATCTGATCCAGAACTTGAAAATTCCGCAATCAAGACAAACTCGAGAACAAATAAATCAATGAAGCATTTCTCTCGCGACTCTTGGATTTCGATTGATTTCAAGAATCACAGAACCCCAGGGTTTTTTCAGGATTATGCAAAACTACCAAGCGGGGGGAAAACAATTTGTGATTAGGGAATGACATCCCAACAAAAAAATAAATTCTTCAGTGGATGTCAAACACTATTTTGGGATGAATCCTTTCCTGTTTAAGATCTGTGCTGATCAGGTTAAAGACGTTGTGTTTCTAGGGCAAGAAGCTTTAGACCATTCCTCAAAGCTGCCACAGTGGACCTACTGGGGGACACTATGGTGCCAACTACACAGCAATAAAAATCTTCGATTCAGATTCTATAGGCCCACCATCTGCAAGGATGCCCAAAGACTTTGACACCCGTTGTGACATTGTCAACGTCAAGGGAAAAATTACGCAAACGTGAGATCCATCAAAACTCCATCTCAAGTTTTGCGAAAACTTTTGACATCTGGGGCATTGATTTTATGGGGCCGTTTCCACGTCTTCAAGAGGAAACAAGTACATACTGTGGCTTTGACTAGTTTGTCAAAAAGGGTCGAAGCAAAAGCGCTCCCCACAATGATTGCCCGAGTTGTCTGTACAATTAGAGAGAAAACTCTCTTCTCTCGATTTGGTGCACCCCGACTATCATAAGTGATCGCGGAACACACTTTTGCAATGACCAATTTACAAACGTCAAAATGGCTTAAGTAGGAGCACTCACCGTCTCTCCAACCGCATATCACCCACAAACAATGGACAAGTTGAGGGTCACATCGTGGTTAAAGCGTATTCATGAAAGAACCGAGGGAGAAAAATCCGTGCCTCTGTGTCGGATAAATTAGATGATGCTTTAATGGGCCTTCACGCACATCGTAACAAAACACCCATCGGGTGTACTCCAATATAAGCTAGTGTACGGGAAGGCATGTCATCTACCGATCGGCAAGAAGCACAAAAGCCTACTGGGCTCCAAGCATACAAATTTTTGATATCAAACACGGGTGATCACAGGCAAGTTCAATGAATGAACTAAATGAACTTCGTGATCAGCCTACAGAACTCCCTGATCTATAAAGAGAAAACAAAGAGGATACACGATGCTAAGATCAAAAACCGCGTTTTCAACGTTGGTGATCGTGTTCTCCTCTTCAACTCTAGACTGAAGATTTTCTCGGGCAAATTAAATCCCCGTAGGTCTGGACCATTCCACCGTTGCCAAGTTTTTCCTTATGGCAACCGTCGAGCTATCACAAAACTCCGGGCCCAAACTTTAAAGTGAATGGTCATCGAATGCAAACATTACTTTTGGATGGACAGTTACCAACCGAGGTCGTCCCGGATCTCCAAACGTTCCCCATGGACCTAAATTCGGGGACGGGTCAAGCGGTCGGGAACCCTAATACCCATGCTGCATCGTGTAGGATACAGCCCGCATGCTATCAACTACTTCACCGCAACAACCCGTAGGCGTGTGCGGAAAAGAGACTCGACAGGCACCTGAGCCACGGGTGCCACCCACGAAAGCGCAGATAATAAGGGACCCCTACAGCTTGACCCGTCCCCCCGCCATTAAAGGTCCATGGGAACGTAAGGAGATCCGGGACGACCTCGGTTGGTTGTCTCCTCCAAATGTAATGTTATTATTACTGATGACCAATTACACTTTAAAAGTTGGCCCGGAGTTTAGAGATGCTCAGACGTGCCATACGGAAAAACATGGACAAAAGGGAATGGTCCAGACCAACGTGAATTTTAATTTGCCGAGCAAAACTTCATTCTAGAATTGAAGAGAGAGGACACGATCACCAACGTTGAAAACGCGGTTATTTTGATCTTTAGCATCGGTTAAACCACTTGGTATTCTCTTTATTATAGAGTCAAGAGTTCTCTAGGCCTGAACACGAAGCTCAATTAGGTTCATTCAGGTTTGAACTTTCCTTGATCTCACCCGCTGTTTAAATATCAAAATTTGTATGCTTGAGAGCCCAGTAGGCTTTGTGCTCTAAGCTCGATCGGTATATGACATGGCCTTCCCGTACAAAACAAGCTAAGATGGGAGTACACCCGATGGGTGTTTTTGTACCTGTGCTGAAGGCCCATAAAAGCATCAACTCAAATTATGATCCGCCGAGGGAGCACGATTTTCCCCTTCTCCCCGGTCTTTCAAGAATACGCTTTAAAAACCTACGATTTTACAACCAACAACGTTGTCCACCGTGGTATGCTTGTGGATGATATCGGTGGAGAGACGGTGAGAGACTCCATACTTAACATGACTTTTGTAAATTGGCATTGCAAAAAGTGAGTTCCGCGATCACCTTTATAGAATAGCTCAGGTGGTGCACCACATCGAGAGAAGAGAGTTTTCAAAAAATTTACAGACAACTCGTCCATCATTGGTGGGGAGCGCGCTTATTTGGCTTCGACCCATTTTGCAAATAGTCAACAGCCACGAGTAAGTGTACTTGGTTTCTCTTGAAGACGAAACGGCCCCAAAAAACAATGCCCCAGAATGTCCAAAGATTTCGCAAACTAGGATGGATTTTGTGGCATCATCATCACGTTGCGTAATTTTTATTTTTTTCCTTACGTTGACAAATGTCACATCACAACGGAGACAAAGACATGGGCAACCATGTAAGAGTGGTGTGGCCAATATAATCCAGACATCGAAGATTTTCCTTGCTGGGTGTAGTTGGCACCCATAGTGTCCCCAGTAGGTCCACGAGGCGGCAAC
Organism: Tanacetum coccineum; assembly: GCA_026074375.1. Classification (NCBI taxonomy): domain Eukaryota; kingdom Viridiplantae; phylum Streptophyta; class Magnoliopsida; order Asterales; family Asteraceae; genus Tanacetum; species Tanacetum coccineum. The sequence goes on from BQNB010007552.1 coordinate 49,360, forward strand.
TTTTGAGAATGCCAAAAGCTTCTTGCCCAGAAACACAGACGTCTAATCACCTGATCACACAGATCTTAAAACAGGAAAGGATCTCCCAGAAATAGTGTTTGACCACCTTGAAGAATTAATTTTTTGTTGGGATGTCCATTCCCCTATAATCAACAAATTTCCCCGGCAAGGTAAGTTTGCAAAATCTGGACAAACCAATGGGGTACATAGATCTTGAGAAGAAGCAATCGAACCAAGATCTCGAGAAAATGCTTATTGATTCTTTGTTCTCGTGAGTTTGCCCCTGTGAAGCGGATATTCAAGTCAGACAGATGATGGATCCCGGCGAGATTTTCAGCTCCTTTTTTTTTGTCTGCGAATATTCAATATCAAAAATCTGAGGCAATAAGATTCCACCGCATGAGTCTTGCCTTAGCATCCTTACTTCTTTGGGTCAAAGAGATTACTTGATGCAGAGTGATCCATATACCACTATTCTTTTTGACAATGACAAAAATGAACGAAACGATCTCAAAGGCATACACCCAGCAAGTACTTATCTTTTTTCCGTAGTAGTGTAAAGATTTGAGCCACGATCATAGTCTTAGCTAGCATAGTGTAAAGGTTGAAAATGCTTGTTTTTCTTTGCCCGAGGGACATTGCCCCAATTGCGGAAGTCCGCTACATCGCACATCAGTACAAAAGGCAATGTCCCACGTTCGGGAGCAATTAAGATCGGAAGCCTCAGTCAATCATCTTTAGTGTGTTAAAGGAATTCGCCACACACTGCTTCAGAAAAGACAAACTGAGTCTCTTATCCCAAGCAAAATAGTCATAAGGAACGGCAATTTTCGAGAAGTCCCTACTACATGAATACGCCGGTAAAAACCGGCGTGCCCAAGGAAACTACAAACGGACACCTTTGACGGAAGTCGGCATTGAGGGAGGTTACTATTACTTCGACTTTAGCTCTATCAACCTCAAGTCCCGACTTAGAAAAATATTTAATGTCGCGAGAACTAATGCCTCCTTTACCATGAAATGGCTTTTTCCCCAGTTTAGAGACAAATTGGTGGTCTATCCACACCGTTTCAACAATCTTTTCTAAATGGTATAGGCACGTTGAGAAAGAGTCTCCAAAAGACCGAAAAGTCATCCATGGAAATACTTCCATCGTTTTTTTTCAATCATATCGTGGAAGATTGCCACATACTCTTTGGAACGGTGCCCGGAGCATTGCATAGGCCCAAAAGGCCTGCCGACGATAGGCAAAAGTATCCGTATGGGCATGTAGAAAGGATTGACCTTTTCTTGATCTTATGGGTCAATTGTGGGATCTGAAAGTAACCCAGAAGCATCGAGTAAACAAGTAGTATCTCGTTTATCCTGCTAGTCCACGAAGCATTTGTGTCCATGAACTGGTAAAAGGGAAGTGGTCTTTCCCGGGTGGCCTTCATTAAGTTTTTCTGTAATCAATACATACTGCCCATCCCGTGTACCAATCGAGTAGGCATCACTCAATCTCTTCATTTGTGAAGACAGTCATAACCACCTTGTTTTAGGTACACAAGTGTACTGGGCATCACCCAAGGGCTGTCAAGAAGGGTTAAATCAATCAGCGTCAAGGGAGTATTTCAAACCTCCTTTTGTGATAACCTCTGAGAATTATTTGGGTTTACCCTTCTTAGCCATTTGCACAGATGGTATCATAGTCCCTCTACCATAAAATATTGTGAGTACAAAATTCCGGGCTAACAACCCTTAATGTCGGAGAGTTTCAAAGCGCTGGCTCCGCTGTGTGGGACTTGAGAACTTTAAAAGAGCTGCCTTTTTTCCTCATCTTTGTAAGTCTATACATTATGACAGGCCATACTTGTCGTCGCCTTCTAAAAATGCGTATTCAAGATGGGGTGGGCATTTCCTTTAAGTTCAACCTCGGGAGGTTCATCAATGAAGGTTCAACTGTTTTAGCTTCACAGAGTTTGAGTTCTTTTTCCTACCTCAGGCAAATATTGTTCAAGATTTGGGAGGGGGGGGTGGTGTGTTCACTGTTCAAAAATTTCTTCTAAAAATCAGCGATGTCCCCACAGGATCCTGGTAAGTAGGGTCAATTTCAGATGAAGTTTGGATCATCTTCTAGAGCAAGGAAACGAATCTGCTTCTTCCATTAGAGAAAATCACTATCCCCGAAAGGAGTGTGAGAGTTGGAGAGCATGGAAACAATAGGCTCAAAATATGGAGTGGGATATGCCACCGCGACCAACACTAGAGAATCTAAGGACCTCTATAGATATTCATCACAGGCCATATCGATGAGTCGATCTTTTTGTTGACCGTCATATGGTTGTAATCAGCTGTATATTTGAAGTTGGTCCAGGTTGAATGTTATGGCTTCTTGCCAACAACGAAGGGTAATCTCCGCCTTCATAGACAAATCTAATCAAAGCATGACTTGTTTCAAGAAACATCGCCCGAGTAATAAGGGGACTCGGGGGTCCTAGGTTCGAAATCAACAACTCCGAAGTCAAGCTGAAATTGAAGATTTTCCCACATTTATAAAAGACATCTTCAGCAATACCATCGGTTCCGTGATTGAACGATCGGCCAAGCTCTATAAGCGTCAAATGCAAGTTGGGGTCAATTCAGAAAGAGATAGACTTTTCCATACAGAATAAGGCATGAGATTAATGCTCGCACCAAGATCGGCCAATGCGTTGCATGTAGTAATCCCCGTAAATTCACATGGAATCAGAAATCGGCCAGGGTCTCCAAGTTTCTTTGGTAACTTTTGAGGAAGACCGCTGAACAGTTCACATTTAGGAGTCCTTGCCAATTCGCTTAATTTTTTTCCTTGTTTCCAATCAAAGTTTTTAAAGTTGAAGCAAATTTAGGCATGAGCATCAAGGCATCGGTAAAGCTAATCTCGAAACTTAAATCTCTAAAGATTTCATAAAATTTCTCGATTTGATCGTTAGCTTTTTCCTTGCGCCTTTCATCATTTCTTCGTGATGGAAATGGAATTGATGCTTTAGGAACTGGAGTCACAACAGGAGCAACATTGGGCTCAGGATTTGGATTACATTCTGAATTTGATAACAGAGGTTGGATGTCTTCGGTGCTTCCATTAAATCGAGCAGGAGGCATCGTGTCCTTTGTTCACCTCATTGTCAATGATTAACGGCTTTTCGGTCCTTGGATGGTAGCACCACATTCGGGTAGTGATACCTTTAAATCATCCTTAGGGTTGGTAACATGTTACCAGAAGTTCCAAGCCCGGAAGTAAGAAGCTGTTATTAAGCAGTAACAAATTTTGAAAGCATGTCAGATCAAATTTGCCATCTTGGGATTGCAGGTTTTGACCTTGGGTTTGGCAGGTTATCATCTCAACACTGCATCATTGGCTGTGACATATCTTTCAAAATCTTTTCTTGACGACACCGTGTGTCTGAGGAGCAGGTCCTTATGAGCACTGGTTGATTAACAACCGTTTGATGAGCACCGAGTGGATCGATAAATCTGACCTTGTTTGAAATTGTTTTCCTCTTTTTGATTGAAGTATATTTTCCTCATTTAAATTGTTTTGATTATTGGCATGAGGATTCTGAACTGGAGGAAAACCAGGAGGTCGAATTTGGTTTGAGACCATCGGAGGTCGATAACCAGAATTAGCTTGGTTGAAATTGGCCGCAGCGGCCTGGGACACATACTCTTGGATGTTGTCATGGTACATGTTGCTGAAGTATGGCCAGGACAGTTTATGATAAGCATGACCTCCCCCACAAGTTACACAACTTTGTTCAACCGCTTTCACGGGGGCGGAAGCTGGGGTTTGGTTCTTTCTATCGAGAATTAATGCCCGAACCATGTCTTTGAGTTCAGCAACATCAGATGAAATAGCTGGGGTGGAAGAACTTGTACTCATTTTAGCTACAACAGCTTTGTTTCTTGACTGACGTACCTTAGACTTGCTCTCGATAATTTTTAAACATTCTCGAGGCATTTTGTCTAAGAAGTTACCACCGGCAGCTGAGTTCAATGAATCTTGTCCATTTTAATTTAGGGCATTAATAGAAGTGTATCGATATGCAATCTGAAAAACCCATGATGAGGAGCAACCCCTTAAAAGAACATTGAAACGATCCCAAGCCTCATAAACGTCTCAACATATATTTGCTGAAATCTCGTGATTTCATTTCTAGATTTGTTTGTTTTAGAGGGCGGGAAGAATTTGTCAATGAAATTTCGAAACAAGATCATCCACGTTTCAATCGACCGGAAGGGGGTTCATTTTTCAGCCAAATCCGGGCTGCCCCTCGAGAGAAAACGAGGACAAAAGCATAAGCTTAACCGACGTATTCGGTACGTTCGGAATCTTCATCGTAGAAGTGATCTTGTTGAAATAACGGATGTGAGCATGTGGGTCTTCTTTATCGTGTCCAAAAAATTGCTTGTTTTGAACAAGATTCAGAAGACCATGCTTGATCTCAAAGTTATTCGCAGGTGGATTCCGGAATAACATCCATCCTCGTAACCCTCGTGGTTGCTTCGAGAAATTGGCCATAGTTACGATTATCAGCCTCGGTAACAATGGGAGGATTATCATTTTTCTCAAGGTTATAGATGATTCACAGAATTTTGTCGAACTGTGGTTAGTCGACGTCTACGGGCTTGAGAACGAGTTGCGCATGCACAAATTAGGATTACACAAGAAAAAAATAAAGGGAAAATTTACACTAAATTTTTTTTTTTTTTTTTGGTTTTTCAAAGATTGATTCACAATTTATTTTAACGGACAAGGAGATAGGACAACTTAAACCAATTAATCTGCTTACTTCACGGTAGCTCTCAAAAAGATAAACTCACAGGTGAGCGGAGGAGTAGGAATAGCGCGAAGCTTATTTCTCCTTTCGGGTCGTAGTTCCTAGGAACAACCCTCCTTATACCCACTTTATAGTTTGTTCAACTTTCCGAGGTGAGCCGTACGTCGTAAGAGACACAAAAGGCAAGTTTTTAAATCTTTTGTTCGAGTTGGGAACCAACAAGTTCACCGGAACTTATTATGATAATACCTCAGTTGAGAATATTATATTTTGGTATTTTACCAAGTTGTGAATTTTATTTCTTTTTTATTATGGACAATGTTTTTATATTTTTGATTTTTTTTTTTTTTTTTTTTTTTTTTTTTTTTTTTTTGTTTTTTAAATGATAATTATACTAAAAAGAAATGAAAAATATTTTTGTACTTTTTTTTTTTTTTTTTTTTTATTATAATAAAAGAAAATATTCACAGTTTCAAAAACAATTGATCAAACGTAACGATAAACGTTTGCACAGCCTCCCCGGCAACGGCGCCAAAAATTGATCGGTTGAGATTACACTAAATATATATATAATATATATTAAAATATAAAATATATAAAGAAGTGTAAAAACAGCAGAGTCAATGATACCGAGAAGTAGTATAGAGCTTCCCGGGTCGTAAATCCCCAACGGAGGCGTGGAATGTAAATCGATACGAATGACTTGATGATTTGAATTGAAAACATGCATATGATTTTTAACTAGATAAACTAAAATTAATTAAAGAAAACTAAAATTATTCTACGGGAAACAAGCAGTGGAAAATGGGAATCTTAAGTATACTACGGGGAACAAAAATAGTTATACGGATAAATCCTAAACTACGGGAGCATAAATAATGGTAATGAAAATCCTAAGAAATCTACGGGGAACGTAATTAGGCTAAAAATACTTAACTAAAATAATTAAATCTAATTAACTAAATTAAATATGCAATTATAGACTATCGGGAATTAAATAGCAAGCTAAAACTAAAAATTACAAAAATAAAGTTATAAAATTAATTTTAAAATTTTAATAAATCAAAAATATTCTAACTTAAAATAAAATGTAAAAATTTTCAAAAACGGAGTTCAAAAACGAACAAAACGGTAAGAAACGAAAAATTCGGGCTCGTAAACGGGCCCGGAACTAAATTTTAAGCAAAAATTACCCTACATAAGTTTTTATATTTTTCCTACAAACTAGTTGATTAAAGAAAATTTTCTAAAAAAGAAAAATATTTTTTTGTTAATTTTTGTATTTTTTATGAATTTTCTAAGATTAAAAACTAATTAAAATTAAGAAAATAGAAAAAGACAGAAAATAAAACTATAAAAAATCTGAAAAAATCAAATTAAATAAAGAAAAAGTTGAGAAATCTAAAAATATGAAAAGCCCTAAAAGTTACTGTTTTAATTAAAAGTAATTAAACTAATTAAAATTAAACCTAAATTAATTAATTAAATTAAATAAAACTAACTAAAGCTAACTGTTGTTAAAACTAAAGGACTAATAGTGAAAGGACAAAAGGATCGACGGGGTAACAGGCTAACTAACCATAGGGACTAACTGTGTTAACTAGAAAAGAAGAAGTTACAAAAAATTCCACATTGAAGTGGACCCCGAAATGCAAAGGAAAGTCCTAAGTGCATAAAATCAAAAATGCCTATAAATAAACGTAGTTCAGGGGCTTGAGCTTAATCATTGTTTATAAAGGGTATAACTGAAATGGACTCAATAATCTGGAAAAGGTAGCTTTTGAATGACAGAAACTAATAAGCTTAAAAAGCTTATTGAAGCTTTTCTTGGAGCTTATAGAGCTCAAAATAAGCTACAACTGGAGGGAATAGCTAACAAAACCTAAGGGTATCCTAAAAAATAAGCTAGGTCACTAAGATTTAAGCCCTAGCATAATAGGAGCTAAAAATTACTTAAGCTAATTTGAACAGTTTTTGAATATAAAACAAAAAAGGTGCACTTAAGCCTAAATTAAGCAAGTTAGAAAGGAAATTAAGCAAGCTACTTTGGGGGCTTAAAGGGCACTTAATAAGCTACAACTAAAAGCTAAAAGATACTAGGTCCTAGTGCAAAATAAACTAGATAAAGGGTGCTGAAATTGGTGCTCAGCACCAGGGTAGCTGCCAAACAGTGGCTGAAAGGCTTTTATTTGAGCTAATGCAAATATGCACATTGTGGCTTTTTACTTTTACCTTTAAACCCCAAACCAAGCAAAGACAGAAGTATAATGGTGGCCAATAAGCTTAATTTCCGAACATAAATAGGGCTTAAAGGATCACTGCATGGATCCTGCTGATTTTTAAAAGCTCAAAGATCAATGTTTTCAAAAAAATGCAAACCAACAATTTGACGTTATTTGTCCAAAGTAAAAGGGACAGAAACAAAGGCTCTTGGTAAATGCTTAGAATCAACTCAAATAAGCACAACAAAGTGTGGGGGCTGTAGCTGTCTAAGTGCTGCCTAAGGGGGGGTAGTGTAGGCGGTGCCTTTTTGCTAGGGGGTTAAAATTTTTGGGACAGAAAATAGAAAAGGTGTCACACAAACATGAATTTGTTTTAACTAAAACTTGTACTTAATTTGGCCTAATACAAGACCACACACTCGCCAAAGGGTGGCTGATGCTTGTGACCCCATAACACACCCATAACGACCCATATTGGTCTTTTACCAATACACCCCTTTAACATAAGTAAAAATTCCCTTGGATTGCTTTGTGTGGGATATGGGTGAAATTCCGAAGAGTTGTAGTTAAGAATATGGCTGTGGATATAGTAGGGGGGGTGGGACAGTGAAAGTTTGTAGGTCTATGTTAGGTCGTGCGATCAGCAAATACCCAAGGGGTTTTCGTTCACAGATGAGTGTGGAGACACACTAATTCAAGAGGTGGTCACGAGTGTTGGGTGGGGGGGGGGAAATAGTAAGAAAGCGTCACAAAGGATGAATAACCTGAAACTTGAGGCGTGAGGTTTGGAATAGGGTTATTGTTTATAAACAAATATCTGATTATCGGCCATGGGTAGTGACACACATTACAGAACAAGGTGAACTGCTAGTTGGGATGACGTAATGGTGGAGGTTCACTCTTGTAAGTGTAAGAGGTTGGTATGCAGGGAGCGCGAAAAAGGAGGCGATAAAGCTAAGTTAAAAACAGTAAGGCGGGGTATGTGCGGTTGCTTTGTATGTTGGATGGGGGGGCGGGGAGCGTGGGGGCGAGGTGTTTATAGATGTGAGAGGCGCGTGGTGCTCGGCGAGGGAGCCTCTTTTGTTTGTTAGTGTGTGGTTAGGTGAAGGCTCGACAGGGTCCAAATCGCGGGTAACCGGGCTGTACGATAGATGTATATAAAGTATTTGTGCTGGACTTTTGAGCTCAATCCCGCCATAGATTGTTTCCTGAGGGAGGAGGAGGAGTTGTGCCAAGCGAGTGGTGGCGAGGGGGATTTAGGGAAACAGGTTATGGAGTTGGGTAGGTGGGTTTTGTAGGTGTTGACTGGGATTAAGGAAGGGTTTGGGTTAAAGAAGTGTGGGTATTGGGTGGCTCTGCGTGGGGTGGCTAAGGTGAGTGGGGGGTTTCAGAGGTGGCAGGGGAAGTGCGGAGCGGAGGGGAGTGGGGTGAGTGTCCGGGTTAAGGCTCAGGTTCTGTTTTAAAGAACAAAGGTGGTACAAAATAAGGTGTGCACAACAGGACGAGCACCCCATCGGGCAGTTTTACTGATATGCATTTGTCGGCCTGTTACTATTTGCTGTTTTGTTCTTTTCTTTTATAGTATATACAGCGTAGTTATTGATAGTTGGACAAAAGGGGGGGCCCTTGGTGGAGTAAGTATTAAAACTGGGACGTGGGATAAAAAACGAATGTAAAGGAAGAAGGTAGATGAGACCGGAACAAGTATGGTTGCCCGTAGCCTTATAGTTGAATAAGGAGAGGGCGGGAGGAGGACGGTATTGGTATGTTGCAGAATTTCGTCTAATAGGTCATCCCTTCTTTCTGGTTGGTTTTGGTTAAGTAAACAACTTTTCTTATAGAAATTAACAAGGGGGCTGTCTCTATATGTCAAATTGTTGACCAATTGTCTCGGCCGCGCGAGGAGGTGTAGTGTGGGTTTGAATAAAAAGGGATTGTTTATGGGGTCCAGTGATTGTGGCTTAGGGGGGTGGGCTTGCAGTTGGGGGGGGGGCGGGGGCCCAATTGAGTGAGTCTGGGCGCGGCAATAAGGGGTGTGGGGGGTGGGGAGTTTATTTATATTAGGATTATGTTATTGGGCTTATTAAGGCCCAATAAGTTTGGGTGGGGTTTTTGTGTGTACAATGGCGTGTGAGAAATGGCTTGTTCAACGGGCTAGGAACGGGCACTTCAAAGATCACATCACTCAGTATCAAAAGCACCCAAAGTTAAGTATACATTGAATAGAGCCCAAATGGTCAACACCTACTTAGCAACCCTATATAACACAATGGGTTTATTTCTTCCCGCCCATCAAAGGTGGAATCTGAATGCCCCCCAACACATCAAAACCCAACCGGTCTCCGTAACAAAGACAGATCAAAGAAACGAAGCCAAATGCCCAAATCCAAATAACCATGTACTTTGCTCTGCTATGTCATTGACCATCCCACATCGAGTATCCCATTTCCGAGTCCAGATTTGTCGTTTATTGGCTTGTTTTTCCGTCCTTGATCCCTTGTTATCCGCTCGCTGCCAATACAATTAAAGCAAAAACAAAAGCTGAATCATGGCATTTAAGAGACCGTTATTGGTTTATTTATTCAGCTGGGGTTTTTTTAAAGGTAAAAGGTATGTGTATTTAAGGCACATACCAATACGCAACAAACTAAATTCTAATGGAGACTAAACGCAAACCAAAGCTTTACTTAAACATTATAAGCCACAGAATTAAGCTGAAACAAACACAGAATAACCTTTTTAAACTTATTAAGTTTACTAAAAACATTATGATAATTAAGCCTAATAAGCCAAAAAGAAAACTGAAAAGCTAAAAACAAATATAGCCCTAGACCTAATAAGCAAACCTAAACAAAAATTAAGCAAATCTAATAAGCCATAAGCTCAGACAAGCAAATAAGCTACTTGGCCACAACTGTTAACAAAACAGTCTAGGAGTACTTATGAGCTTAAAATTAGCAACTCCAAAGCTGGAACCTTATGGCTTAATGGCCTATTTATCTTAAAAGCCAGAACAATAAGCTACAATAATCATTATTTAAAAAGGAGTTTGAAACTAAAATGGGCTATGAAAAATGCAAAAGAAAAGGGCTCTCACACTCAGTAGCTACTGAGTGTTTGGTTTTCTTAAAGGACAAAAGCCCATATGCAGACTTAATTTTAATCCATATAAAAGACTTTTAAGAACAAATTAAGCTCAAACAAACAAGAATTGAGCTTTGCACCTAATGAGCTTGTGCTTCAATTTACAGAACCTAAAAACTACTATAGTTAATCTAAATTTGAGCTTAAAAAGATGGCTTTCAAACATTGAAAAATACACTTTTACATAATAACTAAAATCACAGGGCAATAGCATATTTATTTTAACTAAATTTCACTGCATCTAGGACAAACAATACCAAAAAGGCATTAAGCAAATAAGCTGAAAATATATACCCTATTACCACAGATTCAAGCCATGACTAGTTAAAACCTTAAAACTGATTTTTAAACCTTAACAACCTTTAAAATCAGACTTAATCTCTTAAAATGAACTTGTTAAAAGTGGCTTAGTGACCCAAAGAGTTTTACAACTCTTTTTGACCCGTTTTGAACTTTATGCCAAACACCCCTTAAAAATCAGAATTTGCAATTTAAAGCTAAAACAAATTATGAAAAGCATCAATTGAGATCAAATAAGCATAAGTAACACACATTAAGCATAACTAATAAAGAAATAAGCACAGAATATCAAAATAAGCAATTGAACAGTAGATGCTAAAAAATGAACTTAAAATGAAAATGAACAACTTACAAAGATCCAAGGTTTTTGGCTAGTACTTAACAGCTACAACACCTTATGAAAAACACATATAGCTTACCAATAAGCACTAAACCCAATAAGCCATCCAAAATTGCTTATTCATCCAATAAGCTTAAAACAGAACACACTATTTCCCTATTGATACTTTTTGAATGAAATTTGTTTTGTAGTTAGCAACACTTATAAGCTTATGAATAAGCTTATGGTCTAAGTATGTAGCTTATACGAATTATAAAGAAAAACATTTTTTATAGATTTAAGAAAACTTAAACCAAGATTAACAATAAAAAGTAAATATGAATAACACTTGGAATTTAAAAAGAGACTTTATTGATTAAAACTTTAAGTTACAATACTAAATTAAGAAAGAAATACATTGAAATTAAATTTTATCTAAAAAACTAAAAACTAACCTCATTTTGGCTTCCTCTTGAGCTTCCTTATATAAGTTCATAAAACCCATACAACATACAACCCGGTCTCCTAGCAATGAAGCCTTCTAACCCTTCTAATTATGATCATTGGATCAGATTGTTCTCCAAGGGTTTATTCTTGACCCTTTGATTAAAACTGACGAATGGGAGAAGGGTATGTGGGGAGTCCACATAGGTTGGTTGGGTGTGGGGTGATAGTGACAGAGGTGGGGGATGATGAATAGTGTGAGGCGGGAAATTGGGGGAGATAAATAGTGTTTTGGTGGAGGGTAAAGTTTAGAGGAAATGGCAACAATGGCCCCTGAAAGTGTATTATCATATTGCAATACACGTCCTTGTATTTAGCATCATTGGTCCCTCAGGTTTGGATAGATTTGCACCGTTAGTCCTTTTGGACTAACGTTGTTAATCCTTTATGGACTAACGGTGTTAGTATAAAAGGGGTTGGGCCTAACGCCCGTTAGCATGATTTGGGCTTTTATATTTAGGTTTGGGGCGGTTATAAAAATAAAGGGGGATGGGCCTTTTTAAAATGGATTATGGGTTTTTTTTTAAAAGGGTTTAAATGAGCATATAAATGGGCTAACCCGGGCCCACTAGGTGGGTACGGGTGGGCCCACTTTTGACAATTTAGGTTTTCATGTTCGATTTCGATGCATTTGTCCAATGCCAACTATCTTCGGTTTGACTTTGACATGATTTTGACCTCTGTTGACTTATTTGACTTTAAAGGCTTTGACTTTGACTTATCTTTCACGCCTTTCTTCTGTTCACAGTGGCTACGGTTTTTTGCGTTTGGATTCGATTTTATCCTATTCCCTTGGATATACCATTCTCCTGTTATAATACAAGATGTAAAACATACAAATACAATTGTTATTTTTGGTATGTTTCTAGTCATTTAAGTCCGATTTTAGTGGTCAAAGGTATGTGTAATTAAACGCATACCAAAATCCCCATACTAAGACATTGTCGTGTCCTCACGCAATGCTATAAGTAAATACTTACGAAAACTAAGAATCTTAATCACCCTCGACTAATAACCTCGAAAAGTAGCTAAGTGTTCATTGAGGGAAATTAAAGAATCAATAGCTTCGAAAAGCCCCATTTTTACCATTCTTAAAGATATACACTTATTCCTACTAATTTTTGTATTATTTATTTTTTAAACTAACTTATTTTGACTTTCGTTATTTTCATAACTGTTAGGGATAATAAAACAAGATGCATTTCGATCCAAAAATGCCCCAAAAAGGATAAATTCATCAATTAATCGGTTCTGACTTTCAACCTCTCGCTCCCAAACAAAGCTTAAAAAAAAAAACCGAAATCACAGTAAATATATCAGTTAAGATGCTAACAACGTACTCATCATTTGCAACTTGTGAACTTTTCACACCGACAAATTATATATCTTAGGTGAAAACGTGACATTTCGAATTTTCAAATCTCGGATCAACGTTTTGCAAAATTTCTATGCCTTCACCGTTCTAGACCCGAGAATAAATGATTCTTTCTGACTACGAGCTATGCTATACTAATGATACACGGGGGTGACCGAGTCTTTTTCATAATCCTAACAAAAAATGTACCAAATACACCCTATGACTTAGCTTATTTTTAGCTTATTTAAAAAGTGAAAATTAGCAAAAACTTAAAACTGAAAAGTTGAACTTGAGCTTATTTACTACAACTTTAACAAAAGCACATTGAACTTTTATCCACTAGATAAGCTAAAAATTTAGCTTTTAAAACTGTTCTACAGAAACTAAGGTTTTCATTTAAAAATTTAGCTTTTCTAATCTTTTGCTTATATCTAACTGATTACTTAATGAAAATGAAAACCAAAAGATACTACATGAAACTTGTGATGTGTACTAAGAATGTCTAAAAATAAATAAGCTAATAGTAAACAAGATTAACAAGAAATTTGATCTTATAAAGCTAAGGTTCAGCTTATTCACTGATTTTAAGTAAATCCTAATAAGCTATCTAGCTTAAAACTAAATCCTAGAAACTGAAATTTTGGAAATAAGCTATCCTATGAATATATGATAAACCTAGATAAAAAGAATTTGAAAATTACAACTAGAAAATAGAAATAAAAAAGAATTAAGCAAGAAATCTCAGGTTGCTAATACCACTTTTTACAAGATCATAAAAACTATTCTAGAGCTTAAAAATGAAACTTAAAAGATTATCTATATTAAGCTAATGGAGTACTATTAAGGTGCTTAATACTAAGTGCTATCTCCTAATTTCAAGAGCTAAAAAGTAGCTTAAAAATGATAAGCATCAAACAGTACTTACTGAGTAAGTACTGTTTATGCTGATGTACTTGACCAAATGCTTAAATGCAGGCTAAATTCTAAGGTAAACACTCATAAACTAACTCACTATATATATCTAAACCTACACTAACCCAAATTGAACACTAGAATGCTGAAAATGACTTAAATCTAAAACCACTTAAACTCTTAAACTGCCCTGGTGCTGGCAAAGTCTTTTTAAGCTTTAAATCTTAAAATTCTACAAACTAACTTTCAAAACCTGTTTAAAACTTGATTATATCATTTAACAAAACTGACTTATGTAAATTTATCAACTAAAGTTGACTTTAAAAGTCAAAAACACTTAAATCCAAACACTACTTTATATGAATTGTCCCAAATGAATTCTACTTAAAATCTATTTTAAAACTAAAAAAATGCTAAAATCTTATATCTACTCAAACTTAAACTCACCTAATTAAGCTATTTAAGTTCTAAAATCTACAGCTTATTAAAAGAAATAAGCTAGTTACTCAGCTAGCTTATTCTACTAATATGACAGAATTTTAACACTTGAGATCTCAAAGAATTCTAGCTACAACAGCTTAAATCAGTTGCATCTCTAAACTAACTAAACAAGATTGAACAAGATTAAGCAAAAATAGACAATGCAATAAGCTACTAGAATAAGATTCAAATGCTAAAAATGAAATATAGAAGATAAACCTTTGAATTGAAGTCTCTGACCCTAGCCACTCTTTCTGAGTGAGTGGCTTTAAAACACAATCCTAATGGCACCTTGCCTCTAAACCAAATAGCTATAAGCTAAATAAGCTTCTTTGAGCTCATTCTTCCTCATTGCTTCCAAACTCAGTCTAATTGAACTCAAATGAACATTATTGAACACTAATAGACAAAAACAGTATTTAAAAAGATTTTAACAAAGTTTGAACAACTTCTGAACTTAAGGAAACAAAATAAGCTATATTGAGCTTATTAGCTAAAAAACAGCTTATTTCTTGAAAACTTGAACACAAACACAAATCAACTATTTAATTTCTTTAGGAAAGAAGAGTACAAGGTAAGAAACAAGTAGTACAAGTGACTTGAAAGATTTAAAAAAAAAACTCACACACCTTCTAAATCTATTACAAGCTTCTATTTATAGTTGAAGGTGATGAGAAGATGAGAACTTCCAGTATTATTAAGCCCTTGATCTCTTTTTCTTTGAATCTTGGCCGTTGATTGACTTTGGTGAGGTGTTCGCACCAATTGGAGGTAGCCACGTCATAAAAATGACGTAGAGATGGTAAATACAAGGTGGGGTGAGTTGGAAGAGACGCGAGAAGAATTTGGAGAGGTTTGGGTTTGTTCGAGATTTTGGCGGGAAAAACTGGTATAAAGCTGTTAGGGAGAATTAGACCCGCGTTTGGTTTGAAAAGTTTAGGAGAATTGCATAACCAGTCCTTGTGTTTTCTTTTTTCAAATGTAGTGTAAAATGAATTTGAGAATTTACATTTCTGGCCCTTGTAGTTTCTAAAACAAGAAATGGTTTTGATTTTGGGCTTTTTGTTGGGCTTTTGTTATCCGAATAGTGTAGAAAGGCCCAAAGGGTATTTTAGCACTTTTGCATCCTCTTCAAAGGGTATAATGGTCTTTTCACTTTGTCCTTTTCTTTTCTTTCTTGACTTTTCTCGACCACGGTCTTGATCCGGCTTTTGAAATTGGCTTCAAATCTCTCTCTTGTACTTGTCTTTTCCGTTTCTTGTCGGTTTTTGCTCGTTTTTGCTCTTTTTGACTTTGATATCCTTTCCTGCACATTGAGACACAAAAGCACACATATTTCCATCTTTTGGCATATTTTTAGCTTTTATTAGCGAAATCCTGGGTATTTTATGTATACAATTTAACACTTATCACTTTTCCTAAATAAGCTATGTATATACGAGAAACCTAAGAGTTTTTGAAACCAAAGGTCTGTGAGTCCCGATACTAGTCTCTGCGGGGTGTCAAAAGCTTGGTCACTTAGCTGCAAGGTTGGGATGTGCCTAGACGAAAGTTGCTACATGGGATGATCTCGCCTTCAAACTCATTATTCTTGGGTGGAACGTGAAGCATAGAATTTGGTAAAAACGTTGATCCATGGTCGAGAGTGAAAAGTTCACAAGTTGCAAATATGAGTAGTGTTAGTATCTTAACTGATATTTAACGTTGATTTCGTTTTAAGCTTGGTTTGGGACGAGTGAAAAGTCAGGAACGATGAATTTATCCTTTTTGGGGCATTTTCGGATCGAAATGCATCTTGTTCTATGATCCCTAACAGTTATGAAAATAACGAAAGTCAAAATGAGTTAGTTGCTAAAAAATAATAATAATAATAATAAATGAGAAATAGGAAAAATACAAAAATATGTGTGGTAATAAGTGTAGATTTATAAAAATGGTAAAAACGAGGCGTTTTCAAAACTAAGGATTTCTTAATTCCCTTTGACGAACACTTATCTACTTTGTGAGGTTATTAGTTTAAGGGCTTTGAAATTTTTGGTTTTCTAAGCGGATATTTATATCATTGCGTGGGGACACGCAATAGTTTAGTATGGGGGATTTTGGTATGTGCTTAATTACACATACCTTTAACCTAATAAAACGAGCTTATTTGACCAAAAACATAAGAAAAATGCCAAATATATGCTTGTTTTGCTATTTGTGTTGTGCAGGTACCGGATATTCACTAAAGGACAAAAACGAAGCCAAACCCGACAAAACCGAGCACGAGAACGGAAAGAGCGTGAACAGAAGTCAAAATCAAAGCCAAAAGTCAAAAAGTCAAAGTCAACCCCAACAAAAGTCAAAGTCAAAGACGGAGCCGAAACCGAAGAAAAAGTTAATGGGCCAACCCGTACCCATTTAATGGGCCAGGACAGCCCATTAAGCTTTTATATAAAAGTCTTATAAGCCATAAATCCATAACAAGCCCAATCCCTTTACATATTCAAGCCGGCCCAAAAAAAGCATATATAAGGCCCAATTTTGCACTTAACAGAATTAAGTCCCTATAACCCTTAACTCCTAACATCGTTAAGCCACATAGACCATTCTTGTAATATCACTTAACAAAATGGAGGACTACTCTTGCCATTTCCACAAATCTTCACCCTGTTATACCTTGCACCTTTAAGCCCCCTTTTCCTGCCATGTACTGTATATCTCTCACACAAATTGTGTATGCCCTGCAACAACTCGACAAAACCTTACCCCATGACAAACACATGAACCCCACACCTCACCCCACCTCACTAACCTACAAAAACACCTTGGCAATCTTAAAACGCACCATTGGACATAGCACAAGGACAAAGAATAGAGGGTTAAGATCAAATGGATTGGGCTCCAAGCATATTGAAGGGCCAAGATTAAAGCTTTGAAGCCTCTCACCTAACAAACACAACTAGCACACAAGTGAAGACACACAACAACTTATAAAAGAAAGAAGACAGAGAAAAAAAAGAGATATCGAGGAGTAGATTAGTTTTAGTTTTTTTTATTTTTCATGTTTTTATGTTTTATGTCTTTAAATTCTGTCATTTTAAACTTTCAAGTATTGTAACCATTTGTGTTTAATGAAATTTCAGCTTTAAAGTTTTTTTAAACAATTCTGTCTCTTTTAGTCTTTAAGCATTTAAGCTTATTTATGTTTACAAGTCATTTCTAGAAGCTCTCATAAGCTGTTAGAACCCGTTTTGCCAATTTAAGCTTTTTCAACAGCTTTTGTTATATTTCTGGTCATTGAAATCAAGAATTCTAAATTTCAGCTTTTGGAAGATAAGCTTAAAAAGGAAGAGCTTATGGGTTAATTTTTAGTTTGCTTATTGAATAAGCTGGGTAGGTAGAGCTTATTTAGGTTGTCTATCCCTGTTTTGAGCAAGGGATTGAGGTACTCTCCACTTTTTACATTTTATCTTATTTTTACTGTTTGCTTATAGCCTGCTTATAGCCTGCTTATTTCAGTGCTTATTCCTTGGTTTTTATTATTACTTATTGCTTATCAATCATTGATTAATATCTGTCTTTAATGTCCTCAGCTTAAACCATCTTAAATAAGCTTGAAATTTGTCTTTTCAAACTTAAAGGGGTGTTTGGGATAGTAGGTCAAACGGGTCAAAATAGGTAGAGAACCACATTGGGTCACTTTGTCAACTTTAACAAGCTTTAATTAAGCCTTTTCACTAGTTTTTACAAAGTTCTTTTAAGTAATGTAAGTTTTAAGTTAATTTCTTCATGTTCCTTGAACCTGTGGTTTTAAATTTTTCTCAAACTGTTTAAATTTAATTGTTGTGAAAAGGTTTGTTTGAGAGTCTTGTTAAGGTTTCTATTAATTCTCAAATGCAGTAGGATAAATGAAGTTTAAGTATTCCATTTGTAATTTGCATTAGATTGCATATGTCATAGTTTTTAAATTATTTTCATAGTTAAAAAGTTCTTTTAAACACCCAATTTTAGTTAAGTTTTAGTTTGTTTTAGGTGCTGAATTTAAGAACATAAGCTGATTAGTAGATAAGTTTGATGTGTCTAATGCTAGTTTGGGGATTAGAGCTTATTTTCCTAGCTAGTTTTTGAAGCTGCAAAAAGCCTTGTTTTTTTTAAACTTAGTATATGCTGAGTGAATTCAGCCCTTTTCTTAAGCCTTTTTCAGGGCTTATCTTTATTTCAAACTCTAAATTCTTAGTTGCTTATTGTAGTTCATAGGCTAGGCTTTTTAGGGTTATGGGTCAATAAGCCATAAGGATCCATCTTGGGGCTTAAAATAAGCCCAAAAGTGGTCCCTTAGGCTGTTTGCCTGCAGTTTGGACCCTTTAGCTTATTTGCTTATTTAAGCTTATTGCTTATTGTTTTTGCTTAATTTAGGTTCAGTTCTGCTTATTAGGTTAGTTTTAGTCAGCTTTAGCTTATTTCCCTTAGGATAGAGCTTATTAGAACTTATTTGCATTCTTAGATTAAAGTTTTAAGTTTAAACTACCCTTTTCCATTAGCTTGTTAGCAGCTTATTTTTATTTCAAACTCCATTTTCTTTGCATTTTTAGAAAGCCCATAAGCTGAGCTTTAAGCCCATATAAGCTGCATTTCCATAATGTTCTTTTAAGTGGCTTAAAACTAAGCTCAAAAGCACCTCATTGGGCTGTTTGGTCTGTCAGTTTGTGCCTCATAGCTTATTTGCTTTTTACAGTTTATTTCTATTTTCCTTAGCTTATTTTTGTTAATATTTGCTTATTAAGTATAGATAAATGTCTGTCATGGCTTATTTTGATTTCGCAGTAGCTTATTTAGTCTTATAGCCAAAAACAGTTTTAGGCCTTAAGCACTCTTAGTTTTCTTTTGTAATCTGCCAACTTATTTGCTCATTTATGGGCTTATTATTGCTTTTCAAATATAATTTTATGTTTTAAAGTTGCTTATTTATAAGTTCTTAAAAACTTTATTTTTAAAGTTTTTCAAAAAGAAAAAAAAGGGAGTAGGGAAGTCAGGAGTGAGCAAGGCTCGAACCCCTGGCCTATACCCACTCAACCTTTATAGCACCTCACACACACACACACACACTTAACCAACTGCGCCCTTGGGACTTTTCTGTCTTAGGGTGCGTTGGTTAATGTTTTAACCCTTTTTTCACTTTTTTCCTTTTCAGCCCTTTTTAGCTTATTACCAGCTTATTCAATAAGTTGGTAACCCCGTTTTTATTTTTCTTAAATTCCTTATTACTCAAAGTATTTTTTACATTTTTTCTCAGATTTTTATAAATTTGTTTACTATTTTTAATAATTAATTTTCATTAAAACTATTTTTAAATCATATTAAATAAAATAAAAGTCAAAAAAATAAAATTCTTTTTAATTTTTTTTTTCTTTTATCATTGGGGATCTAGGAAAAATAGATTTGCTTTCGTAGGGTCAAAATTTTAGATTTCGATTTTTTAAAGAACGGGATTGAATCCCGTTCTCGTTTTCTTTGCGTTTTTAACTTTAAAAGCTTTCGTTTTTGGTCTAGTTTTCTTTGATCTTACTTTTTAGTCACTTAGGGTTAATTAAAAGTTAAAAAAACCAATTTAGGATTAAATTTTGATAAATTAGGTTTTTAAGTCGCGTTTCTACGTTCCCGTTTTAGGTTTTAACTTAAATAGCTTTCGTTTTAGGGTTTCTTTTACTCGTTTTTGCATTTTAATTGTAGAAATAGAAAACCAATCAAATCTTTGATCATTCAAGCATTGTTCACAAACCGATTCTTGATTTTCAAATTCACACCTCGTCGGGAAGAACGCCCAGGTCCGGTTTCGAACTTTTTGGGTAACGAAGCGAGAGACCGATACTTCCGGTAATACTATACTACTATTATTGATATTATCCTATTTATTATATAATTATATATTTATTTATATATTTATATGTATTAAAAGGGTTCTGTCACTCTTCATGAGAGCATCGAGTTTGTTTGTCATCTCGCTGCTTTGTTGTTTAAAACAGGCTTCAAATTTAAACAAATGAGCATCTTGAGAAGACATGAAATTTGACACTAATCCTTCTGATGTGAGGGTTGCGAAGACTTCACAGGAAGTTTTACAATCCCTTAGGCAGTGTACCTAATCGTTGCAATGTAGTATAGGCAAGACTCGAAGGTTGTTATTGTTCTATAGGGGAATAGGTTGGGAAGGCTTTATCACGGTCTAACAGAATTCTAGAGGTTGAGAGAAGATTATTTTTGTGTTTTTATATTTATAAGAAAGCAAGTAAATCTATGGGTTAAGAGGTTGGTTTGTTTAACTAGTTATTAAACTAATTAATATCTATTCTACTAGTGATAACTTTACGATAAGCAAATGTATTTACCTAATCATGCACTACTCCTAAGATTGCTTTTCCTAGATCCGTTGCTTTGTCACACTTGTGATGATCTGTGTAAGTATTTCCTAGGTGATGAACGAAGTACGCGAACCCGCCGTCTATTTAATATTGTGTTAAGGCAACGCACAAGTACGGTAGTATGAAGACTATTACAAGGCCCCTAAAAGTATATTAAATGCATGTGAAATAACTTAAGAGGGATCAACCATATAATGGGTAACGTAGTATGAAGACTGTTACCGATGGTATCCTTTCTACACTACTCATGTTTCCCTAGACATATCAACAGCGATACAGACGAAACTGGTTTTCTAAAGTCTAACGCGCACATTCATCAACAAGAAGCAACATTAAAAGGATCAACAACCTAAGTTTCATGTAATCATAGATAAATACAAATGAGGGTTTAGCCTCGCATGCTATAAACAAAGCAAGAAGATAAATTAATCAGACAACACATAGACATATTGAATGATTAATGATAAATAACATTACTTGATTAAAACATGGATTCAAGGTAGTACAATAGGGTTTTGAGGCCCTAAAAACGACCTACAAAGCTCCTAAAATGACTAGGGTTCGTCTCCCTATGTGTATACAAAGTTATCCTAAAGTTACACACTAAAACCCTAAAAACAGATTTATATTTATAGAGATGTCGACGCGAAGGCGTCGCTTTGTAATCCTGACGCCATTGCCACGTAGATGATTCTAGATCCTCTTTAAGTAGGCCACGTTCTGACGCCATCGCCAAATTCCTGACGCCTTCACGATATAGATCATGACGGCGTCGCTTTATGCTTGCGACGCCGTCTCCAGCCACTATTTGCATAAATCTTCAAGAGATTTGGTGTAGGTCCGTAATCTTGTCCGTTTCTTCTCCAAATGAGCCCCGTTTCTTCACCAAATGAGCCCCCCAATAAAAAAAAAAAAGTCACGGTATTTCCTCCAAAGCCGCCCAAGTGCTAAAAACCTTAAAACAAACGATTAAATCACGTAATCTGGGCATATTGCCTGATTAAATGGGGTCATGATGACCCCTAAATAGGTGTATAAAATAACACCTCATCAAATACCCTGATTGCTTGTCCTCAAGCAAATGGTTCTTTTTCTACCTAGACAATAGCAATATGAGGGTCATTTAACCTACTCTTAAAAAATATTTTACAACACAACCTTCTAGACCTCAGTAATTAAAAGGCACTGAAAAGTAACACTAAGCACATGACATAAAGTGTTTGGGATTCTCTCTTTCACTCGGGTGTATAATAAAATATAACATAATGAGGAAACGAAAAATCAACACTCATTACCTGTCATAGTATATAAATTACCATAGGCTTAAAGGATCAAACCTCTACCGCTAGGCGCAAGCAATATTCATTACTATCCAAGAGGTCTTTTAAAGGGTTGCGGGGTGTAGGTGTAAGATAACATTAATGGAAATGGAAACGGATGAGATATATTTGGGTGGTGACTTTGGGTGAATTTGGAGTGGAATGGTTAGCTAATTATTTATAAGAATACACATTGGTTTGGTTGCTAGGCCAAACACTCAGACAAAATATACAAACTCTACAAGACTCTACATCAATCTCTTTCTTTTTCTTTTCTTGACTCTAATATAAACATAGACATAAGTAAAAGGCAGCCCGTACATTTTTTTTCACTCTTATATGTATATATATATATATATATATATATATATTCTCATTTTTTTACACTTTTGCCCTGCCATTGCTTAAACATATAATACATTATGGGGGTTTATAGATACACCCCTACACTTGAACTTTTACATACTCGATTATTTACAATCTAACTAATGACCCGATTTGAGGTGGATCAAAATAACATGGAGCTTATTGAGCTCTATTGGGGGTAATAAATTACTTCTTCCCTAATTCTTCATAAGATGAATACTACCATGAATCCCAATCGTCCCAAAACAGTATTTACAAGGATAAGGACTTAGCAACCGTGTACTTAATAATTAACTTGGGTTAAAACAATAATGTACTAAAAGTGAGTACATACAAGGTAGGCTAAGGCGATTTGGGTGTAACGATTGGTTTAAGGGTTGACAATGCTCTTCATTAATAGTCTGGCTTAACCAGAAAATTACGAGAACCGTGAAAAAGGATAGGCTCGGAGGGTTGTACTAGGGGTATCCTGCACTAAAAATAAGTGCATGGCAAGGGTGTGGGATAGTTATATAGTCGATGTGACCATAATAACAATTACATGTTTAAAACATGGGTTAATCCTAGTGCCTCTTATCTAGCAAATCCTAATACTCACTATGCGGTCTCGGGATGCATCACAAAAACAAGTTCTAGAATTTAATATACTATCGGTACACTCATATAATTTAATACCGATACCAATGCTCCAGAAAAGGCGACTAAGACCATACGTACACATCCGTAATGACAGAATAGACACATATGACTGCATTCAAACCTTAACTCGAGAAAGCTAAAGGTATAAACTATCTTGGGTATCAATAATGGATACCCGGATTCCTAAAGATCTAAAGGCGAACCTCGCATTTTTAGGGTGGAATTTTGAGGCTTTTGTGCTAGTCATAAACATTCCTATCCATGAGACGCTATTAATGCTTGGTTTTCGTCGGTATGTGTCATAAAAAATTTTAAATTTGGGTCAAAATTACCTTTTTATGCTATGTTTCGATATATTATCCATCATTTTAAGGAACAAGCAAATGGAAAATGAAGGAATAGTTTCTAAGGCTTATTTTCCCCCTACACTTAAGTTGAACATTGTCCCCAATGTTCTATAGAAGTACCCGTAAAAACAAATAAAGGGAAAAGAAAATAAGTAAAAGAAACTAGTACTCCCCTGGTTTGCTCAATAATGGAGAAGAAACATGCGATAACTGGTTAAATCGTCCTCCAAGAATCATCCAATGAAACTTCCTAAGAACTTCTAAGCCTCTTCTTATCAAATATAACATGTAATCAAAGACAAAGACAACTACACCAAGCATAAAATCGGCGGGATAGATATAAATATAACAAGAGTTTAGGGTTTTGAC
The DNA here is from genome assembly GCA_026074375.1 of Tanacetum coccineum. Taxonomy (NCBI): domain Eukaryota; kingdom Viridiplantae; phylum Streptophyta; class Magnoliopsida; order Asterales; family Asteraceae; genus Tanacetum; species Tanacetum coccineum. The sequence goes on from BQNB010007552.1 coordinate 72,838, forward strand.
TCTATGAAAGCAGTAAAGATAGGATGAGATTAATGATATAATTATAAGTTTATGCAGGTTTACAAAAGAGTTACAAATTTTAAATATTACACATTTTATTTTTCAAAAATACTAAATTTTTTTCAATTTTTCACATGCCAGGAGACGCGACGCCGTCGGGTGTTAATCCCGACGCCGTTTCTAGCGTCTGTGAAAAATCCTTCCTCGTTTTCAATGAGAAATTTCTTGCACGCAATTTTATTAGTCAAATCTGAAGAAAGAACTGCATAATAACCTGGAATTAATCGTTACAATCATATGACTTGAAACTGACGCGAATTAATCTAAACAATTTATTTTAAATGTTTAAAGTTTGGTTCTTAAAAACCGGATATTTCCCCTACACTTATTTTGTTGCAAAATACATTTGATTGCAAATAAGAAGAAGTTATAAACAAACAAAGCATGATTACAAAATTCATTCAAACATAATAAAACAAAAAATAAAGAATTAAAACACAAGACACTCCTAATTTGCGGGAAAAGTATATATTAGGTTGTCTCCTAAAAAGCGCTTTTCTTTATTTACGAGACTCGAAGTCACACGTCCTTACGTGACTTCTCCTTCATCATCTATTCCAGTTGCATACTCGGGTCCAAGCTTAATGGTGTCTCTATAAAACCCATCTTCTAAATTGGATGGCTTCCTGCATCCTCTATCATAGTCGTCCTTACTGAGTATTACCCTAGATGGAATTAAGTCATGACCCTCACTAGATAATTTGCTCCTCTCTGGATCCTTATATGGTGTTTTAAAGGTGACCTCTTTAGTTCCGTCTGTAAAAGTCATTAACTCGTGTTTCCTATTTATGGCTAGGCAGGCGATTTCAATAAAGGGTCGTCCAAAGATCACGTGGGACAAGCTAGGGTCAATGTTAGTCTCAATGTTTTCCAAAATGGTGAAATCTATGACGTAACTCATATTTCCTACAAATACGTGCATGTCCCTTCCTAATCCTACAAAATTTTCTCCTTCATTATTCTACAGTATAAAACATAATTTGCCTTGTCATGATGTTTAGAGGGGAGTTAGGGTCAATGTAGGCTTTTTCCACATGCACATGCCTAATGTTACATGGTATTTTGAGGTTTGATGGGCACCCTTCCGTGATGATGGGGTTCCTTAGAAATATCAAAGGGATTAGGCTACACATGAGGTACTTGTGATATGCGAGTTCACTCCTAGTTGGGAATATGTCAAAGTATTCTGCTCCTACCCCTTCGGTTGTTATACTCCCTTCCTCTTTAGGTTCTCCTTCGCTAGAGTCATCATTCTTTCTATTTAACTCAATAAACATAACTTCTCCATCGTCCCACTTTGTGCAAACGACCTCGATGTCAGATGATTGAGGAACCAATTTGAGCGATTCGAAGAATGAATTAAATTTGAGGATTTTTCCACTCCAGTAGTGGCGTATCTCGTTGTTCTTCAACGTATGCCACGGTGTTGGTGTCTACGGGGTTGCCCTCTCTTTCTTTCTCTTCTTCCTCAGCCATGCTAGCACGGGAGTCGTTATGTTGCTTGGGATGGATCGTGACGGCATTGATCGAACCATGGACGTGGGTTGAGCATTGCGGGTCCATTGTTAGGTAAGAACAAGCAGACAAAACTGGATGAGTACTCAGTTTCGGGTTCTTAACCGTTTCACTAGGTAGTGTGCCTGCTATTCGATCGGTGATGGCTTTCAACACTATGTCAATTTTGTTGGTCATCTCACTTTGTTGTTGTTTGAAATCGGCTTCAAACTTGGACCGTCTAACGTCTTGAGATGCCATTAAATTGGATACCAATCCTTCAAGATTTTATTGATTGTTAAAGCTTTGAGGACGGTTGTTGAAGGAATGGTTCGGGATTAAACCGTTGGGTTGGAACCAGTTAGGTGGGTTTGAAAAATTATTTTGAGAATTTTGGGGTTGTCTCCACCTAAGGTTCAGGTGACTTCTCCATGATGGATTATAGGTGTCACCAAAATTGTTTCGCTCGGGCTTAAAAGTATACCACTTACCTCCCGCTTCGTCGGTACGCGAGGATGCGTATTCAACAAAGGCTTGTTCAGGATCTTCCATGCAATACTGAGTGTCCTGAGGACCACTGCAGATCTCACATGAGGTAGTGACTTTGTTTACTTGAGTAGGTTGTGTCGGAGCAAGATGAGCTTCCATCAAGCGTTGGACTTGATTTTCGAGCTCGATGAGGCGGCAGTCAGATGTACTCGGGGCATCTTGAGGCAAAGCGATTGCCTTGACCGGCTTAGCGAAATCCCTTGGGTTGTTCCAACTTTCGTTGTCATAGAGGGCGAGGTCCTCTAATAATGCCCAAGATTCTTCGGCATTTCGGTCACGAAGTTTACCACCGGCCGATTGGTCAATGGTTCGTCTTATGACGGGATTGACATGGTCATAAAAATTTTAGACTTTGAGCCAAAGTTTGATGCCATGATGAGGGACTTTTTGTAGTAAGTCCTTGAAACGAGTCCATGCTTCTGATAGAGATTCTCCATGATGTTGTTGGAACATTAGGATATCGTTGCAGAGTTTTGCGGTCCTTCCCGGTGGAAAGAATTGAGCAAGGAAACGAGTAGTAAGATCCTCCCTTGTGATGATGGATCCTTCTGGAAGACGTTCAAGCCAATTGCTAGCTTGATCACGAAGGGAAAATTAAAATAAACGCAGGCGCGTTCTTTCCCTGTTTTCACCGTCAAGGTCAAGTGAGTCCACAAGTTTTAGGAAATCCTTGAGGTGTTGGTTTGGATCATCGGACCGAAGTCCGTGGAATGAGCATCCGTTTTGCACCAACCGGATGGCGTCAGATCGAAGAGGTACCACGTTTTTCCCTACGGGGAGCTCAATGGTATTCCTATAGCCCTCGTGGCTAGGTTTGGAGTAGTCTCCAAGAGTACGGATAGGATTCTCGTCTCCCATGGTGGTTGACGAGAATGGATTACGAAACAGATAACACAAAGAAAAGATAGACTACGAGAAAGCTAATATGCGGAATTAAAATTCTCACTTGAAAGGATTCAAGCGAGTAGAACTAAGCTAAACGATGATCAAAACCTAACTATTCCCCGGCAGCGGCGTCAAAAACTTGATGCGAGGGTCGTAATGACTTCAACAAGAAGTTTTACAACTCCCTAGGCAGAGTACCTAACCGTTGTAGTAGTAGTATAGGCAAGACTCGGGGGTTGTTATCGTTCTCTAGGGGAATAGGTTGGGAAGGCTTGATCACGATCTAACAGAATTCTAGGGCTTGAGAGAAGATTATTTTTGTGTTTTTATATTTATAGGAAAGTAGGTAAATCTATGGTTTGAGAGGTAGGTTTGATAGACTAATAACTAAACTAATTAATAAACTAATCTACTAGTGATAACTTTATGATAATTGAATGTATTTACTTAATCATGCACTACTTATCAGATTGCTTCTCCTAATCTTGTTGCCTTGTTACACTTGTGATGATATGTGTAAGTATTTCCTAGGTTCATGAACGGATTACACAACCCACCTCTATTTAATAATCTGTTCAGGGAGAACACGCAACTAAGGTAGTAAAACTATTACAAGGCCCCCTAAGTAAGAACATTATATGCGCATGTGAAATAACTTAAGAGGGATCAACTGGGTGTAAACGGAATTCCAAGCTTTCAACGAGCTACTCGAGTTCGAGCTCGTTTTACTCGAGCTCGAGCTTAATACTCACGAGCTCGAGTCGATATCGAACAAATATTAGTGCTCGATTAGTTTAAATATCACGAGTCGAACGAGCCGAACAAGCTAGTCGAGCTTAACGAGCCGAACGAGCTACTCGAGCTTAACAAGCCAACACTTAATATATAATTTTTTAAGCTTATTTTATTTTATAATTAAATTATATTTCTAGTTATTTATTAAGTTCAAGTTGTAACTTAATATTTAATTTCTAAGGTTACATATTTACTGAAGGTATACCTCCTCATTTTTCTTAATACATTGTTTTATAGGCTTTTTATTTTTCTTTCTTTCTCTTTTTCTATGGGATGTGTTTTCTTTTACTCTTTTTTGAACATGTGTTATTATCTTTTACTTCCATCTTCTACATCTAATACGTACATTATTTGCTTTTTAGTTATTAATAGTTTTTTAAACAACTAAATGATAACTCTTTTAAGTTTAATCTATATTAATACACTTATTTATCTTACCTAAACTTATAAAGCATTTGAATATGCGTTTTTAAATGTCACGTGATTTAAGTTTACACACTTTTGCTTTATAGAATGATGTTAAAACATGTTTCAATCAAATTATATTGATTTATAAACTTGTAAAAAGCATTGTACTTCTTCCGGTAAAGGAGCCATTCATGTATAGCAACTATAGACATGACATACATCATGTATTATGAGTATCAAAGTAAAATTTCAACTAGTTTATATTTGATTAAGTGATGTGACATATCATCTATAATGGTTATGTTATCTTTCCCTCTACGATGACTCATGAATATAAGTTACGTGCTAAAATATACGATTATGAATAGAGCTGGTCACATTAATAACTATATGTCATGCCACAATTACATATAAACAAGCCACTCACAAAAAAGCATGCAATAGTAAGAAAATAAGATGGTGTAAAACTAATATATCCATCCATATTGAATGCTTCTACTTGAATTAGATGCATCTCAATTAGGTTTGAAAGTGATTTTGAAGTGAAAACGAAACAAAGTAAAACTACCAGCAAATTTGACCCGCATGGGACAAAAATTACATAAGATTCATCTAACTTGATTAAATGCATCTTATATATGTAAATGCATCTAATTTTCAAACACACATACACACATACTATATTAATTTTGAAACTGCTTCTCTATATATAATTTGAGACTTTTAATTCATCTGCATAAGCCCACGATGAGCTACAAAAACTATCACTAATTTGTTTTACTACTTTAGTTCATGATCATTTATATAACACCTACTTTTTCACCGCTTTTATTCGTTTATATAACATCTTCATCCCGCTCCCAATCCCGCACCCAATATCAATTTGTTTTTTGATCAAAATTCATCATCTAGAACTGTGATGATATTATCGTCATCTCGGATGATGATGATGATGATGACATGCTAACGTATGAAATGATTCTAATTGATGAAAGTGAAAGTGAAGCATATTGGAATTTATGTTTATAAAAAATCAATGAAATGATCATGCAACTACAAAAACTTGTCGCTATAAAATCATGTTGCTGTGCACAGTACTCGATACTAAAAGTAAAAATAACCTAACGGGTATTTTTTTAAAAATCATAGCACATCACAAGCGTATATATTTACTTAATTTTGATGTCTAATGTATATAGTTTATCGAAAATAGACGCTATTATGAGGTAATCTATATGAAATGACTTGACACTTGATAGTATAGGTTTAGTTAACTAATTTATAGCAAGCTTACGAAAGCATATACATAGAACACGTTACATAATACTAAAACGATAACCATTGATGTTTAACAACGTCGCAAAAAAGTTTAAATTAGCTAAAAAAAATAATCTCAATTGCTTATTTCTTAAGGTGCCTAATCTTACTCAATATTTAATCATAACTTTAAGTCGATGTTATTATACTAGGCTTTCCTAATTCATGTAATCATAATTTTTTAGTTTCATTTGATTTTATGTAGCCTCGGAAGCAGTTGAAGAAAGATACAACACCTAATAATGAAGCTCTCTAACAAACACATGGTTTGAGAATATTGCTATAAATACTGATTAATCGCTAAGGGAATGTTTGCTTTGTTTATTTCTTATCGTGTTTGAAATCGTGAGAAGCACATCCTTATAGCATTATAAAATCAATAGCAACTCTATACCAAGGTTTAAAATAAAATTTAAACGCCGATTATAATATTACTGTTTCAACCCCAAAAAACAATCTAATTTTTGTTTTAAAATTAAAAATATATAAAAGTTTAATCATCTTTTTTTGCTAACTAGAAATACTTGATAAAAAAATAAGAATAAAGTTTGAAATATCAAAAGAACAAGAGAAATTGAAATATAAGAGGGACTGGTTTAATATACATAACCATACATCGCTTGAGAGAGGAAAACTCAAGGAAAGAGCTCTTTATAAGCAAACCCCACCATATTTTGAAACTTATAAGCTTTAGATTATTAAAACATTGATATGTGTTCCTTAAACAATATTATGTAGAGCTTAAAATTTATATTAATATATTAATTATTTTGAGCATTCGAACAATTTTATAAATTGTAAATTAGCTTTTGTGCTCGACTTGAGTTATAAGCGAGCCTACAAGCTCGATCTTTTACTTATCAGATTGCTTCTCCTAATCTTGTTGCCTTGTCACACTTGTGATGATATGTGTAAGTATTTCCTAGGTCATGAACGGATTACACGAACCCGCCGTCTATTTAATATTCCGTTAGGGCAACGCACAAGTAAGGTAGTATGAAGACTATTACAAGGCCCCTAAGAGTACATTAAATGCATGTGAAATATCTTAAGAGGGATCAACCATATAAAGGGGCAAGGTAGTATGAAGACTGTTACCCGATGGTATCCTTTCTACGCACTCGCGTTTCCCTAGACGTGTCTACAGCGATACAGACAAAAGCTGGTTTTCTAGAACCTAACGCGCACAATCATCAATCAAGAAGCAATAATAAAAGGATCTACAATCCGACTTTCATGCAATCATAAGCAAATACAAAGGAGGGTTTAGCCTCGCATGTTATAAAGAAAGCAAAGAGATAAATTAATCACACAACACATAGACATATTGAATGATTAATGATAAATAACCTTACTTGGATTAAAACATGGATTCAAGGTAGTTTGATAGGGTTTTGAGGCCCTAAAAATGACCTATGAAGCTGCTACAAGAGCTAGGGTTCGTCTCCCTAAGTTATACAAAGTTATCCCAAAAGTTACACACTTGAAACCCTAAAATCGGTTTAATATATATAGAGATATCGTTGCGACGGCGTCGCGTTGTAATCATGACGCCGTCGCTACGTGGATGATTCTAGATCCTCATTAAGTCGGCCACGTCCTGACGCCATCACTAAATCTCTGACGCCGTCACCAGATGGATCACGACGGCATCGCTTTATGCCTGCGACGCCGTCTCCACGCGCTGTAAGCAATACTTCTTCAAGGATTTGGTGTAGGTCCGTAATCTCGTCCGTTTCTTCTCCAAATGAGCCCAAGTCACGTGTATTCCCTCCAAATGCCATCCAAGTGCTAAAAACCTGAAAACAAACGATTAAGCACATAATCTGGGCATATTTGCATGATTTAGGGGGTTAAATGACCCCGAAATAGTGTATAAAATGACACCTCATCAGAAATCCCTGCAACCCTTTCGATGGCATAATAACATTCTTAAAAAGAATAATTCTCCTGAAGTTGGATGCACATATGCTAGACGTCCGATCGATGACTTGCTGTTTCTCCGTGGTGACCAGCTCTTACTATTAGAATGCCACATAAATTCCGATGGGAATTCCAAATATGATAGATGTCTACCCGTTTCATTACTGGCGTTATAAGCAAACCACTCGGTTAATGTTATGTTTTTCTTTCCAGGCAGGTCTACCACCGATCGTAACCTATCTTTGTTTCTAAAAGTTATTCGTTGCATATCTTGCAAGTGCATTGCCAAGATTTGAACAACCGGATCTCTATGATGAATATCAAACTTCAAGATTCTCCAATATGCTTCATGAGCACAAATGAAACGCCCTTTGACATAGTTCTGAATTTCATCCACCATTTCTCTTGAAGGTGATGCTTCAGTCGACGATTCACCGATTGGCCTAGAGACCCAAGCAAATATTGTGTCTGTGCCTTTTCATATGTACTTGAATAAATACTTTATGAGCATACTCCACCCACAGTATTCAACGTTGATATGAGCTCAGAAGGCTAGAAGTAGATCACGGTTATATGGAACAACATAGCTGTTGTCTAACTTGAATTGATTTCTTGTGATAGTTATACTTGTGTCCCTTCTTTGATAGTGTACGTGACCATTGTCGTCAAAAAATGTTTTGGAATTGAATTTTTTGGGAAAGCTCTTGCCACACTTGTCACCCTTCATGCATGAAGCATTCAAGTTAGCAGCTCCACAGGGACCGTGCATCATCGTTTCAGAAACAATGTTATACCCATCTGGATCTACTCTCGAATCGGGTAATTCAGCTGAAATATATTGGTCAACATCTTTAGCACTTTTTATTTTACTTTCTGAATCTACCCAAAGCAAAGTGTGGCAATGTGGCAATCCCCGCTTCTGAAACTCGACTGTGTAGAGCACTGCAAGATAAAAACAAAGATTAACAAATGGGGACATTCAAATATAAATTAATTCAAAATTTGAAAAAAATGCAGGATATCATACCTCTTGCGACATTTCCAAATATACGTTCTTCCTTAAGAAAGGTAACGAAAGAGTGAATCTTCTGCTCAAAAACCCGGCACACGACATCCGCTCTATCAGAAGCAGTCAGCTCAGGGTATTGAGCCATGAATCTTTTGATTTCTGGCCAGTTTACATTACATGTGAATGTGATGAAAAATTGTAGATTTCCCAGCTTCCGGCAAATAGCAAGAGCGTCTAGATAGTGAGCGTACATGTATCGTGGCCCGCCCGTGAAAGACATGGGGATTATTATTCTTCCTCCAACTTTGTAACCATTGCGTTCTCCTCGAGAAATAGCATCATATAACCCGGAGAAGCAGTCAGCTCGAATATCATTTTGCTTTTTCCTTATGAAGTCAAGTCGGTTTTGTTCAACAACGCAAAACACACCAACGACGTATTGTTGAAATAGTCTGCCTCCCTTGAAAATCAGGTCGTACTGCTGCAAGCGAAAATGGAGCTGGTATCTGTAGTAGGCAAGCATTGTGACTCTTTTTGCCCTACCACGACCATCGGCTGATCTTAGCTTTAGATTTGTATGGTACCCCGACTGTCCATAAATGAAAAGAAGGGGAAATTGCAGCGACATATATGAAGGGTGCAACTTGTTTACTCTTTGGGTCGGGCTGTCTTTGTGCTAAATGATGACATCAAAATCTATGTTGCTTGTAATACCACTTTCAAAAACCATTGCACCAAGAGTATTTGATGTAGGAAACTCATAACCACGCGCACCTTGACAGTTGTAAAGGCGTATCTTGAATTCTGGAATGTCAAGCTCCCTGAATTTGTCTCTTGTTGTCCTGAAAAGCTGTACCAACTCGTTGTATGCATCTAAAAAGTGATTGAGACCTTCAACCATCTATGGATCTAAATCACTATTATGAATCCTGTCAAAATGCCGCATCCTATTTTCAACCTCATTATCAGTGTCATAGATATATAGCTGTAGAAATCTAGGAGCCTCTTCTGGTGGCGGGCATAATGATCCTATCCAATGGTAGATCTGGTCGGAGACTTTAAAAACATATGGACCTCGACCGGCATTAATAGACTCGTCAATCTTGGCTCCAAAGGACGTCATTGCAAACATTTGGTTGTAAGCCCGAATGTTTTCCATAAAATGCTTGTTTCCAAATAAGCTCTTGATATATTTAGGTGGTTCACGCGGCGGTTGCATATAAATGCTACCTCTTCGACAGCATAGATGATATTCAGGCCTCTGATTGTGGGAATGTCCCTTTAAGCATTCACCATACCAAAAGGAAGACCCACAATGACGACAACGCTGATCAGAGTCTCTAAAAAAAAAAAAAAATCAGTGGTTGAGGTCCCATGTCAAAAAACATGTGACGACACACTAACAAACACTGCAAAAATATAGCATTTACAAAAGAGAAAGCTGCACAACAACATTGGCCATATAACAGTAAAGAAGAGATTTACCCCTGCCGCAGAAGAGTTTGGAAGCCGACTGAGGACCAACATGTCGAATGAACGACGCCTTACTGAACGTTCGTCCTACAAAAAACCGCTTATGTAGGTTTGCCTCAGCTGTTTTAATCGTACTTTCAGGATTCGGCACGTGTATTACAACCACTACTGAAGTAGAAGGATCGGTGTTGCAGAGCAACAAAAAAAAGTAACTACGTCCCATAAACGTAAGTTGAACTACCTACACAATACAAAAGGCTAGTGCAAAACCATGTGGTCAAAAGTCAATTTGTCACTTGCCATTGTTGTGAATAAAATTAGATCTACAAAACGGTGTAGTCCTTGGCGCACAGATTTATCTCAACGTCGATCCGCCAATACCCCTTGAACAGGTAGCCTCACAGGATGTTAAAGCTCACGTTGGGTCCAGGATTTGCAACGTATATTTCTAAACCACCGCATGTCGGAAAGGAAGGACGGTGTTACGAACATCTGGAAAAAAGAACACGATCAAAAACCTAAGTCAACGACCATGGCACACAAAAGGCTAGTGCAAAACCACAGATTGAAGAATCAATTTACCACTTACCAATGTCGTGAATAAAATTAGAGCTACAAACAGTTGTATTCTGGTGCACATTAACTGAAGGGCGTCCACGAATACCCCTTGAACAGGTAGCTTCACTTGATGTTAATACCGACACTAGGAGATTCTCAACGGTGAATTCTACGCACGGTGAATAGAAGATGATCGAGTGTTACGAAGATCTGAAAAAAGAAGACAGTCAAAAACGTAAGTTAATGACCATAACACACAAATGGATAGTGCAAAACCATGGGATGAAGAATCAATTTGTCACTTACCATTGTCGTGAATAAAATTAGAGCTAGAAACAGTTGTAGTCTGGCACACATTTACTGAACGCCGTCTACCAATACCCCTTGAACAAAGGGCAGAATAAGCCTGAAAAACGCCAGCAACATCAGTTGACTTTAAATTTCGACTTTTACAGTCCACACGCATGACATCAGCAGCCGACGGTGTGCCTGAAAAGCGTAAAGCCAGCACACGATGTTAAACATATGATGTACATCAGAAAGCAGCTAACTTAAAGAAATAAATTTGAGTGAAATTACCATTGGAAATCGTGTTGGGCCTTTCCCATGAAACCTCCTTACAGCCCTGAAGATACTTTTGATAGACGTCCTAATATAATTTTGCGTCCTCGGTACAACAGACCACTAAAGAAAAACCAAATAAATCCAAATGTAATTGAGGAAGCAAGCAATGAAAAAACAACAAAAAAGACTAAAAGTAACTTTGAAAGTTGTTGTGCGCTTACGTCGTAAATTCCCTCCACAAAATTCAGAACACTTTTGGAAAACATTCAAATATAACTGAGTGTTGTGGGTAGGACAATTTGCAGAAGGAGCACCCAACAAATTCAACATTTTTGCATCAACCAACAGTGAACAAATCAGTTATGAAAACATGACATGTCACCCAAAAAGCAATAATCCAGCTTCATTCACCTTCAGAAGCCAAGACACCTCCAAAAGGAAGAACAAAAACACCCGTCGGAGCTCCAATAGATGGAACGTTGTAGCTAGAGGCATAACGAATACATACATTATCAAGAGCCTCAAGTGTACCAGGAGCTTGTGTATGAGTCAAAATATCGGGTGGTTGTTTTTCAAGTTGGGTAAGACCAGTGTTTGTAAATTCGTTTGTTTTTTCCCTCTCATACTCAAATAAACAAACACAATCGGCGATGATATAAAAAATAGGTAGTAACTTAAAAAGCAAACAGTTTTCGAATAATACAATGCACAACAAAAGTCGTTCTAAAAAATAGTAGGCCAAAGAAACCCCAAAACAGTTAGAAACCATGTTGAAAAATATAAAATAGTCACGTAACATGTTGCCTAACACAACTAACAACCAGCAACAGAAGCAAATGAACCCAGGTCAAAGTCTAATGTAATCAACTCAAAACTAATATAACCAACAATCATTAACAAAAGCAATACCAAATTAGACAACAACGCAAACATACCCAAGTCCAAATACAATGTAATCAATTAAAAGCTAATATAACCAATAATTACTAATCAAATCACCAATGAAAAACCACATTGAACTTATGGATGCATATTCTAACAACCATCAAGAAACAGCGTAATCAGTTCAAAGCCACTACACCTAACAGGCATTAACCCAAGCAATAGAAAATTAGACAAAAGCAAACAAAAACCAATTAGTACAACCAAAGCAATAGCAAATTAGACTAAACCAATTAGTAGCAAAGAAACAATATTCAGCAATAAAAGATCATAAATCCCAGAAACAATTAGTCACTAATGAATCCATTCCAGTATAAGAAAAACAAAAGTAACAAAGAAATTAACAACCTTAAAACTGTAGACAAACAACCAACAACCAACAACCTTAAACCACGAACAACAAACCACCAACAATATTAAACAAAGAACCCTAACAACTTACCAAAATGAAACAGCAGCAATTCCTCTCAAATACAGCTAAAAACCCTAAAACAAAACCAAATGTGTCAGGTCTTTTATTAGCTTGAATCACACGATATAGAACGATGTAGAATATAGAGAATCAAGAGAGGAAGGCAAGTTTTCACAATTTCTAAATTTTTATAACAAAAGAGAAAAGGGGAAGGAAAAGTTGTTACAAGCCATTAACCACCTAATGAGGATTAGGTGGCTATTTATAGGAGAATGAGTGAGCTTTTCCTGTTCCCTTGCTGAACAATCCTCCAAAGATTATGATCAGCATTCTGTATCCAGTACTCCATCTTCATAGCCCATATCTCATATTTTTCCTTCTCTAGATAAGGAAATTTTGCATTGTTGGCAGAGATAGTGGCTGTTTGGAACTGTTGAAACTGTTGTGACTGGACATTATTAGGGTACTGCTGACCAGTCGGGTTGGTTTGAGTGTGAACAGCAGGTTGAGTGAATGTAGGCATTGGTTGTATGGGTTCAGGCATGAAGGTATCATCTTGAGTGAATGATGGTGAAGCAGATGAATTAGGGATAGGATACGTAAAGGGTGACTGAGTAGGTATAGTAGGCATGGGTTCTGACATAATTAAAGATTAGAGAAAACAAGGTTTTGATGTGGTACTACGTAATTCTTCTTTATCAGAGGCTCTCTCCAGGCTCTGATACCACTTGTTAGGATCTAGAACTAGATAGATCTTCTAGCCTTTGTGAATGTATAGTACTTATGTAATCACAAGCACATACGTGAGAGACTCTAGCAAATGTTTAGGCGGAAACTAAACAATTCAATAAAGAAGAACAACAATATGAACAACGATCCTCTATGGATCTTTCTATTGATAATAAATTGATTTTGTGCTTTTACAATCGGTGCCAATCCCTAATGCTCAAGGTTTCTTTTATAGATAAGAAACCCTAAATTGGTCAACAAGAAAACTAAAATCTCGTAAGAGATATACATCAATATCAATCTCTTCCTAATTTATCTCATTCCTATGTTAATGAGATAATACTAGAAAATAACTATAATTCCTTAATTACATTAATTGCATCTAATCAGCAGATTCTATCTCTGTCAGCAGAAACGAGAACATGACCAGCAGAAACATAATCAGCAGAAATGCTACTTGAACTATCAGCAGGAACGACTTAATGCTATCAGCAGAAATGACACTTAGTCGTTTGTAGTTTGTCCCAACAATAAGGACTAAACTTCTTTACACATTTCGTTACCCGTCTGGAAGTTCTTTCTTCAATATCATTATCAGGGAATCTAACTACAAGAAACTTGTGTAGAGACAATGCAATCTTTTCAGGTCCTGTGTTGCCTTTCTTTAAATACAAAAGATCTTGATTAACCAGAGATAGCGTAGGAGCTTTAGGATCTCTTTGGAAACTTTGAACGACTGTAGTGGGCTTTGGTTGATATGGTGGAACTATTATTTCTTTCATGCTTTCCCACACAATATCACTCTTCAAGAAGTTTTGCATCTGATCAATGTGATACTGATGCTCATCTCCCGAAGTACACTGCTGTCTTAACATTTCATCAACAACTTTATGTAACTTGGCTTCATCAACATTATGTGACATTTCATCTACAAGCTCTTGTGACACTTTCTCATTCGAAAGCACATCATCATATGTGGCATAAGAATTTGTCCAAAAATCAAAGTCATCAGATTGTTCTTGATTACCTGACGTTAAAGGACCTGGTTCACTTTCATAATCTTAGCCAGATGATGATCCTCCAACCTCAAACGTTCCATCCTCAGTTGTCTTCTGACTTTTTGCACTATTCTCCCCCTCAAGATGAGCATCATCATGAGGATCATCCTGATCTCTAGGGCGAACATCAGAAGTTCTGCAAGGAGTAGTGGCCATATAAAGTCTTTCAAATTTATACTTGAGAGTGAGCCAAATTAGTAAATCATCCTGTTGCAGCTGAGGATTGTCTTTCATAGTCAAATAGAGTTGGTGTTGTTGTTCTTGTGCATTAGTTAGTGTAGCTTGAGTAGGGTACACATGCAATACATGTCCTGACATATAACTCCTGACTGATGAATCAACCTGCGAAGGAATGTGGTTAGTGATAGCATCATTAACTTGCGAAGAAATCTCTGATAAAAAATTCTCGCGTTCCTGCTAAATAGCATCAGCAATCATCTTGTCCACCCCCGCTTGACTTTTTTCTCTTTCCAATATAATCCCTTGTGCAACATGTAATGGAACTTGAGTCTGGAGAATTTTCTTGATTCGCTCATCTACCATCTTGGGCAAAGACTCCATCATGACGTCTTGAAGATGTCGAGCAAGTTCATTAAACTTTCTTCTTGGCATAAACCTTGTCAGACCAAATAGATAACCATATTTTCCTTATAGCTCACCAAAGAAACTCTTGTATCTTTTGAAACGTCCAGGCTTGGATTTGAATAAGGACAAGAGACGATTGGTAGCAGATAGTTTAAATGAATATGATGATGGTGTTGAAGATGAAGGTATAGTATCAGTTTCCGTCAATTCCTGGAGTTTCTCAGTATCCGAAGATATGAGAGTAGAATGAATACTAAGAGATCTAGTTGTTGTAGGGGATGGTGTATTCCTAGACTCCTCTATCTCCTTCCCTTTCTCCATTCGTTTCAACACATAATCATCTTTTGTTAATTCTTCCTCCTCTTCAATAACGTTTACAGGTTGTGAAATATCAGCAATTTTCTCCACCTCCGGTCTTTCCTTATCACTCTTGGGCTCTAACCTAGTGCCGGGATTAGTTTGATTGTCATCATTCCTAAGGGGTGAACTAACAACCACAACATTCTCTTCTACATTCTCTGTTCCTTCAACTAACTTCTTAATTTCTTCAGCCATCAAGTGCTCTTTAACTTTTTCCACATTTTGTGTAGCTTTAAGCTCTTTATGACTTTTCTGCTCTGCCAGACTTACTTGAAGTTTATCTTGTAAAACTAGATCATCCGCCTCATCATTTGTTGGAATTGGAGTTGGTGAAGTTAGTCGTGTGGATCGTCTTGGTGGGATACAAAGTCGAATGACAGTAGACTTTCGTGGAGCACTTGATTCACCTTCAACAATATCAGGGTTAGGTGTCCTAGGGGCACTAGTTATCCTATGTGTTCCCTGGGTAGACTCAATCGGTTGTGACTGAGTCGTAGGAACATCTACTCCAAACACCTCAGCATATAACTGATAGTTCTCTGTAAGCTTCATCTCATCAGTTATCATCCAATCTGGAATCTTCATTCCAACTACATATTTACTCTTCCCTGAATTGAAGATGCTTTTAATCATCACATCATCCTCCAAATTGTGATATCTATCACAAACTCTTCATGAAATCTCAGGGAATGCAGTCATGTAATGAATCACGATCAATTTTGTAAATCTAAGATAAGGAATCATGGTTGTTGGGTTTTGAAGTGAGTAGTGAAATCCTTCCCAAAGCAATTCTGCATAATCAACATGGATATTGTTGACAAAATAGTATAGCATCTGCATGATCTGCAACGATGTTGATCATAGCCAGTAACACGTGTTGTTAGACATCTTGAGAACATCTTGCACAGTGTCTGCCACAGTTGTAGAAGACCGGTTGTCTTAAAGTTCAATGTTGATCTTATTTCGAGAGTGAAACCAAGATTGTTGATGTAGAATGGAACTATTTCAGAGAACTTTAGAGCAGGTACAAAGTGATCATGATTGTTGTAAGTAGATTGAGGCAAGTGAAAGATTGTCCTGAAGTCATCAAGAGTCAGAGTGAGTTCTTTTCTGTCCAGCATAAACTTGAGCTTATACTTTGATCCATCTTCTTGCAAAGTATGCCAGAACTGCCCCAAATATATCCATGACACTCATGAAGAAGCAGCAATGCTAAATCTGAGTGGATGATTTTGAAGGATATTTGCCAGGATTCTGCTCTCATCTGGACACAACGGATTTTCAAGATTCACATTCTTGTTAGCATCCATAAGAGCATATCTTTTGTTTGGTGGACATAGTTCATCTTGATGAACATCAGCTGGTCTTTGTGGTTGTGCCATGATGATTACTGAATGAGTAAAGATAAAATGTTAGATAACAAACAATTTATTTGACATTTTTGTCTCTTTCCGCTCTGTTTGTTTAATATGTTCTGGCAATTCTTTTTGAACATATCTTTGATCAGTTTCTTTCTCATGTGCTAATTCTTGCTTTTTCTAGCACATGCCATACGCTTTATTTTTATTTTTCTTTTGATTTATCTTTTTGTGTGTTCTGGCAATTCTTTTCGAACACACTTTGGATTTGCTTTTTCGCGTATGGTTTTTGTCTCTCTTTTTGTTTAGAATATCCTCACCAGAAATTCTTTGTGAAATGATACTCTTTAAAGAATGATGAATATACTCTTTGATTTTGAATAAGACTCAATTTTGAGAAAATGAAGAGATATCATTCATATTCTTAAAACATTTTATGAAAGAGTACCATTTTTGACACAATACAGAAATTTGAGAACTTGTTCTTTTCAAAAATTGATTTGTGCAAAAGCATTTGTTTTGGATAACATTAAATCAATCAAACGTAATTCATCAACTGAATGGTCACTAAGTCACTCACTCCTCATTCTGTTCATTGCAGAAAACGGCCGAAACCGGACATGACTTAAACCACTTAAACAATTGAGAATTGAATTATCTGACTCAAGTTAATTTAAAATTCTTAATTGTTTGAAAATTATACTATGTACACAAACACATCTAATTCAACAACTGAATGGTCACTAAGTCACTCACTCCTCATTCTGTTCATTGCAGAAAATGATCGAAACCGGACATGACTTAGACCACTTAAACAATTGAGAATAGACCTATTTGATACACATTATCAAATTCATCAAATCTTGTTCAATTGTTTTTAATTTTTGTGGTACCTTTTTCACAAACATTTGATTTTTACTTTCACATGAGAAACTGATCATGATACAGACATTCGAGCTTTTAGACGACGCATTCAGATAATTATCATTAACATACCCTTAGTCTAATAAGCCCTTTCCTAAAAATTGTATGCATGTAGCAACAAATTCGACACTTTGAAAACTTTGACTTTTCCAAATTTGACTACTGAGTTTTGACCTTTCAAATTTGACTACCGAGTTTGACTCTTCCGAGTTTGACTTTTCCAAATCAAACATCGACAAAAATGAACTTGTTTACCACTTGTGATCATCAAATTCAATCTTATTAGCTTATTCAAACCCTAAAAAGTCCGTTTTATCCATTTTAAACCATGTTTGTCATGTTTTACCAAAATCAGAACCCTTCCGAGTTTGACTGTGCATGTCGAGTTTGCAATTTTTGGAGATTACACATTAATCTTTGCAATTTACTACTTACAAACATCATTTTAAGCAACAACAATCCTAAATCTATTATCAATTTCTAAAAACCCCAAACTCGGAAACCCTAATCTTTTCCGAGTTTGAATTCGACAAGAAGAACATCACAAACCCGTTTCCAAAACCTGTTAATCACTGGATCACTTACGTCTGAGAATAGAAGAAGGTTATGATCATTGTAAATGAACTTAAAATCAAAAAGCTTGATGTTTGAAATTCGGTATAAAGAAAAATAAGAAATGAAATTAAAAAGACTTATTTATACTATCCGAAAATGTAGGTTTGGAATTTGACAGTTTTAGTCCCTGGACTTCATCTTTCTGAGTTTTAGATTGAAAAATGACAGATTTGATCCTTGTAGTTTTTGTTTCCGAATTTTGTTACCAAAATTTTCAAAAACTTCCCCTTGGAATATGATCCCTTTGCACAGTTAGACCTTGAATGATATTTTCTCCTTTTTTAAAGTTCAAATTTTGACAATAATGAAAAACTCCCCCTCGAAAGTATACCCTTTCTATAACAACTATTAAGTAATCGAGAGATCATTGTTTTTATTGGACTTTGCAAACACTTTAAAAATTCAGGTGATGTACGTGAATGGAAGCTTACAAAAACACATGTTCAAACAAATAACTCCCCCTCAGATCATGTTCCAGTATTGAAATTTAAAGCAATTTTGAGAAAAATATCAAATCATGAACTGAATATGATGAAGAGACATGTGGGTTTTTGTTTAAATTATGTTTTTGATTTTTCTATTTTTTATTTTTGTATTTGATTTTGTTTTTTAAAAAATCTGAATAAAATCTTTTTGGATTTTTAGATTTTTCAATTTTTATTTGGTTTTTGAAAAATTTATTTACAAGTTTTGATGTATGATCTTTTAACTTTGCCAGACTTTTCAACTGTGTTGGAGTCATACATCTCATACCAATGCGATGAACTAAGTACTCAAAGCGTTCTTTTGGAAGAGCTTTAGTAAATAGGTTCGCAAGTTGGTATTCGGTTCCGACAAAGTATAATTCCACCGTACCCTTTTCAACGTGTTCTTTAATAAAATGATACCGAATGTCTATGTGTTTTGTACGCGAATGCTGAACCGGATTGCATGAAATAGCGATAGCGCTCTTTGAATCGCAATACATCGGTATTCTGTTATACTTGTATATATAATCCAGTAGTTGTGTACGCATCCAAATGACTTGTGCATAACATGCAGACAATGACACATATTCAGCTTCAGCAGAAGACATTGCAGTACAATCTTGCTTTTTCAAACTCTAACTCACAAGCTTTTCACCTAGAAGTTGTATGCCTCCTGAAGTGCTTTTACAGTCGTCTTGACATCCTGCATGGTGTGCATCTGAATATGCGATTAGTTCAAATCCGGAATCCTTCGGATACCATAATCCCATGTTATAGGACTGTCTTAGGTACAGAAATATTCGTTTAACCTCTTTGAGGTGTTTGAACGTAGGACGTGCTTGATAACGAGCACAAACAAAGGTGGCAAAAGAAATATCAGGCCGACTGGCTGTTAGATACATGAACCCTTTAATCATTCTACGATAAGTCATTTGTTCAGTTGGAGTGCCTTGTAAATCAGCATCCAGTCTCTTAGTGGCCATATGTGTGCTCATAGAGACACATTCATCCATACCATGTTTCTTTAAAAGCTCAATAGCATATTGTGACTGACTTATGAATATGCCACGAGGTGATTGATGAACTTGAAGTCCTAGAAAAAACTTTACTTCACCCATCATTGACATTTCAAAATTATTTTTCATAAGATTTGCAAATCGTTTTAAAAAATCTGGATTTATAAACCCAAAAATAATGTCATCGACATATACTTGAATAAGTAATATGTCTCCCTCGTGACGTCGTATAAACAAAGTCGGGTCATAAGACTCCGTATGATGCTCTAGACTTTTCTGAAATGTTAACTCCGTATTGCCATCAAGTTTTGTTGAGTCTTTTTGATAGAATTCATCAGCCACAGTCAAATAGATTGGAGAAGTTTGTTCTTCGGATGTAGTTACAATAGGAGGAGCTTCATGTGCTTCAATATCAATTGAAGATGTCGAAGATGAGTCTTATTGATTATGAACTTATTGTGCAATGGAATTGATATGCATATCGGAAGACTTCTTCTCAAAGTATTCATCATACATTGGTTCGAACAAATTATCTAAATCTTCTTTGGACGGAGTATTCATTGATTCCGCTGATGAATCATTATTAAGAAATCGTTGTGAAACGGGTTCTAAACTGTCATGTTCAGAAGCTATAGCTGTGAGCTCGTCAAACTTGACATGGATGGTTTCCATAATCTTTTTGGTTCTTCGATTATAAATTCAAAACCCTCTGGATGTTTCCGAATAACTAATAAAGATGCCTATGTCTGCTTTAGGTTTCATCTTTCCAAGGTCATCATGGTCATTTATTGGATAACATAATGA
>BQNB010007553.1:0-40509 GCA_026074375.1 Tanacetum coccineum
AAGGATATTCCCGGGTCGTAGTCCCAACGAGGAGTGAATTTGGAAAGTCGAAAGTCGGTTTGAATATCAATGCTTGAATGGAAAAGATTTGGGTTTGATTTTCTAAAACTACGAGAAAAATAAGACAAACTACACTAAAAACGAGAAAATTACACAAATTATACTAAAAATAGAAACGGGAAGCTAAAACGACACACTAAAAACCCTAATTTTTCAAAATTAATCCTAAATTGATTTTTTCACTTTTAATGGACTTAAATTGACTAAAAAAGAAGTTTAAAGAAAACTAGAACGGAAACAGAGCTAAATTGAGCTAGAAAACACGATAAACGAGAACGGGAACAAATCTCGTTCTTTAAAAAATGAAATTTTGCAAAAATAACCCTACGAAAGATTTTCTATTTTTCCTAGATGCAAATTGGTAAAATAAAATTTTCTAAAAAAGAAAAATATTTTTTTGATTTTTATTTAATTTATTATGATTAAAAAACAGATTTAAAGAAAATAAATGATAAAAAATAGAAAACAAAATGGGAAAAATCTCAAAAAATTAAGGAAAGTAGCTAAAAGGAAGATGGATCTATGAAAAATAAGCTCGTGGTCCCAACTTATTAAATAAGCCACGAAATAAGCAGAAAAGGGTTATGGGCTTATTGGGCTAACAAGCCTTTAAATAGTAAATGGTGCAAACTCATACCGAATGAGCTATTGTAGCACAATGGTATGAGTTTGTGGTGTGTGGGGCGTTGGAAAGGGGGGAGGTCTCAGGTTCAAACCTGGGCCTCTCTCTTTTTATAAAAACCTTTTTAAAAAAACAAAACTTAAAAAGCACTAGAAAATAAGCAATTTTTTAAAAAGACAATTTTTTTACAAAACTCAAATAAGCCGAGAAAATAAGCAAAATGTTTGTAGTTTAACTAACTAACACTAAGTCGTAAGGGGCATTAAACTAGCTTAAACTGTTAAGGCAATAATGGACAAATAAGCAATGGTAATTCTAAGATAAGCAAAAACAGATTATAACCTAACTTAATAAGCAATTATAAATCAAATTAAGCAAGAAAAAGTAAGCAGAAAGCCAGAATAAGCAAATAAGCAATGGGCACAAAATGGCAGACCAAACAGCCTTGGGGCACTCTTTGAGGCTTAAAAATATGCACTTAAGGGGACCGTAAGGGTGAGTTGCTTATACAAGCTTGAACACCAGCTTATGGTCTTTCTAAAAGAGCAAATGGAATACAATTTTGAACATAAAAAAGCATAGAAAAAGGGCTGAGAATCTAACTGTCCACAATCAACATATTCCGATGTGGATTCTTAAGGAAAAAAGGACAATGTTCAAGCCTAGAAATAAGCTACTGAATAAGCTCAAAATAGAAAATAAAGTTAAAACAGATGGAGAACACCACAAAGAGAGCTTGTGCACAAATTTTCACAAGCTAAAAAAACATTTTTAACATCTGATAACTCAAAATGAAAAAGGGACAGTTTAGACTAAAAGGGCACTTGACAAAAACTAACAGACTTAAATATACACAACTAAACTTAAAAGACTTTTGAATAATACATTTGACACTCTAAAATGACACATAAACAAGACTCAAAAACTGGTTTGAAAAGCTAAATCAAATGAACTATGACACCACAGTTTTAAAACCATAGTTTTGGACACCTATAAAAAAACTCAAAAACAGTTTTGAAAACTAAAAAGCTTGGAAAAACAGATTAAAACAAACTCAAAAAGGGTTGCCAAAAGTGGCCAAGTGACCCATTAGGTTTTATACCCAATATTTTTGACCCATTTTGGCCCTTGTGCCAAACACCCCTTTATAAATGGAAATTTCTATTTTAAGCTGAATACAAAACTGATTAAGCTACAGATAGTTAAAATAGATTAAGTACTGAGTATATTAAGCTCAAATAAGCTAAAACTAGGGAAAGATAAGCATTGATAAATAAGCTACTTAGTACTACCCATCTTATAAATAAGCTATTCTAACAACCCATAAGCTCTACCTTTTCCAGCTTATCATCCAAAATCTCAAATTTAAATGTTTGTTAATGAAACAGTAACCTTGCTTATACTTTCTTTGAGAGACCTTAAATGAATCAAACAAATTATGATAGCTTAAAAGAGCTTATGGAATTGGCTTTTTGAACAAAAATGACTTAATGACATAAAAATATAAAAAGGGACAGATTTGCATATAACCATAAAACTTAAATTTTCATTAAAAATCTTAAAGGGTTACAAGGCTTTTGAAAGTTAAAAACTATAGAATTTTAAAGACAATAAAACATTTAAAAGTAAATTAAAGCTACTCCTAAAACTACTCCCTTAATATCTCTGTCTTCTTCTTCTTTTATAGGCTGTGTCTTCAAGCCTTTGTGTGCTTGTTGTGTTTATGTTGTGATAGAAGCATAAATCAATCTTGGCCCTTGGTCTGCCTTGGTGCCTACTCCAAATGATTTAGACCCTTCAATTTGTTTGTCCAATAGAAAACCGTGGGATTGCCATAGTGGCAATTTGGTGTTTTGTAGTGTAGGGTAAGCTGGTTTGTTTGTAGTGGGGGAAAAAGGTTAAGGGTTTTATGTCATTTTGTTGCAAGGTCACATGGGGGAGATGTACAGTAGGGGTTAGGTTTTTGGCGGGAAGGGATTTTAGCTTGGTGCAGGGTTAACTGGGTATAAGTTTTGGAAGATGGCAATTTTGACCCCTCAAAGTGTTATGTTTAATTGCATGGATAGTCCTTGTGGTAATATGAAACTAACGACAGTTAGGGGTGCAAAAGGATATTGGCTAACGGTGGTTAACTGTTGTTGGGCCAAAGGCTTATATTTGGGCCGGCTATAATATATAAAGAGAATAAGGCCATTTGTTTGGCAGATTTGGTGTAAATAAGCCCAAGATGTTAAGGCTTATTTAGACTTTGTCATGGTGTCTTATTGGGCTGATTTGGCCCAATAAAATGGGTCGGGTTGGCCCGATAAGTTTTCTTCAGTTTTGGCTTAGCTTTGACTTTGACTTTACGGGGTTGACTTTTCAGTTGACTTTGGCTTTTTGGTCTTTGACTTCGATTTTGACTTTGTCTTTTCACGCTCTTCCATTCAGTGCTCGGTTTTGTCGTTTTTGGCTTGATGTTTCGTCCTTTTCTCGGATATCCGTTTCCTACACAATATAATCGAAAACATACAAATACAATTTATTTTTGGTACGTTTTTGGTTATTTAAGTCCGGTTTTATGGAAAATGGTATGTGTAATTAAGCACATACCAGAGATGCCCAATCCTTGATTTCTTCAATCTTGGCGGGGTCAACGTGAATTCCTCGGCTGTCAATTACATGCCCAAGAAACTGCACGGTACTGATCCAGAAATCACATTTGGAGAACTTGGAATATAATTTCTCATTTTTGAGCAATTCCAGGATTATTCTCAGGTGGTTTTCGTGTTCTTCTTTATTATGGGAGTAGATGAGAATATCATCGAATGAGAATATCATCGATGACCACTATCACAAATTATCCAAGTTTTGGTTTCACACACGTTCATGGATGTCCATGAACACACAGGCGCTTGTATTAAACAATGCCAATTACATGGAATTCATAGTGTCCTGATCGCGTTCTAAGAGCAATCTTTGGGAATCTATCTTCTCGTCCCTTACTCTCAGTTTGGTGATAGCCTGATCTCAAGTCAAACCGTTTGAGTAATTACTCGAACCTTTGAAGTTGTCGTATAAGCGTACATCGATCCTGGGGTAATGGTAACGATTCTGTTATGGGTGAGTTTTATTCAACTCACGGTAATCGATTCACATTTGAAAGATCCGTCTATTCTTTTAACAAATATAGTGGTGGCATATCTGCGCCAAGGCGAAGTACTTGGTCGGATAAAACCTCGGTCTGCTAACTCTTGTAGGTGGCCAGATAGTTCCTGCATTTCTGAAGGAGCTAATCTGTAAGGTGCTCGGGCCACTGGTTGTGCTCCTGGCATTAAATCAATTTAAAATTCTACTTGACAAATCGGAGGAAGGCCGGGTAGGTCTTCCGGAAAAACATATGGAAAATCTCTAACTACTGGTATATCTTCTAATCGTCTCTCGTCTGACTTTTTATCCATTACTTGGGCTATGAAAATTTGACATCCCCTGGATATATACTTTTTGGTTTTTATACAGGATATGAGGTTTAGTCGAGTTTTACTTTGATCACCTCGGTTTGTAAAAAGTTTCGAGCGGCGATGGATGTGACGACTTTCTCTTCACAGAAAATTTTGGCATGACACTTGGATAACCAATCCATTCAATAATGACGTTGGAAACTACTGAGTTTTATTCGTCAATAAGTACGAATATCGATAGTTGGTTTAGAACAAAGATCAAGTGCAACCACTAATAATGGTAGTTAGTGCCTACTAGGTTTGCAATCATCGGCCATTTCAATGTCTGTAGAGTAAGTATTAGTGTAATGGTAGGAATAATAACATAGAAGCAAGAAGATATGGAATAAACTTTTATCAGCTCCTGACATCAAATAATACTCTAGCTAATTCTTGGGTTTAGAAGGAATGTAACCCGTTACTATTTTCGGGTCCTTGGTGAGCGCTTCTTGTCTCTTCAGTAAGTAATCTCTTCCCATGGTCACTGTATTTGCTTTTTGGGCCTAATTGTTTTGTAGTTCATTTCCCCTACAGGAATGACAAGTCACTGAATAATGGTTTGTAAGTTGCTTCGATGGCTGGCCCTTTGTTTCTCTGCAGTTTCTGGTCTAGATGACCCACCATGTTGCAAGTCTGGACACTTGACATGCAAGGTCTGTGTGATATAGGATAGCAATCTTTTACACAAAAGGAAGGTTTCCAGCATACCTGTAACACCCCCAAATTGGGTCGCAGCGGAATAAGGGTCCGGGCGTGTTTACCTTCAAGATCAAGTAGCAACGAAGATAATATACGAGAACGACACAAAAAGTCGTCTTGAAAAATGATACTTGATTTTAATATTGAAAGACTTAATTACAAAAGCATATAGCTTTACTTGTTCATTGTTGAATATTACAAAAGTGGTAAGACATTTTTCCCCAAATATACATTCACCTAAATCTTATTAAGCGTGCAGTCCTAAATAATACCCTATGCATCCTTGGCATTCCATGGTCTATTGATCTCCCTGAAAACATTTGCTTAAAAACTCAACAAAATTGTTGGTGAATCAGAGTTTGATATATCATATAAAATGCAAAGAAAAAAAACCGCACATACTTTTTTAGTGATAATGCAACACATGCAGTTCTCACAAAACTAGATTACATTTTACCTAAGCTCAAAGAAAACTGAAGGCTCGACCGATCTTATCTTGCAATTAAACTATATATTGCAATTTCTGCCCGATATATGTTCAACCCGAAAACATCCTAAATTCCGACATGCTGTGAAAGGAACGTTTCGTTCCCGTGTGATAGCTAAGCACCCGAACGTAGGTCATTTCCCGAATATATCTATTAAAACATCGCCGCACACATAATGTAATCATCCCAACTACATCTAACGCAATTTAGACAGTTCATGATAAAGGCTCAACTTGGTTATCGCTACAATTATAGGGCAACATGTGATCGAATACTTGCGTCCAATTTATAAATAAAGCATTGTTTTCACCCCATACATTATAAAGCATAGCGGGGGGGTGAAAATCATAAAAATGTGGCGGCTAATGAACCACTTGAGGATCAGATAATCCAAATACGCAGCATCAAGCGCACGTAAAAGATCGAATGCGAACCTAAATTTCTAGTGTATAAGTACTGAGTACTTGAATATAATCTTATCTTTGTTACACATCGTACATCGTTCGGGCTATCATAATTAAAGAGGTCATGACATGACGTTCGAGAGTTAGGAACACTTAAAACGTAGAATCCAACAACTCTATTCGAAACGCCACCGAAGAGGCCCTCATTATGAAACCCCTAGTAAATATAGTACTTTTTGATAACCACATGATATTCTCATATAGCTCATCACCAACTAATGGTTTTGTAAATTGTTGTTTCAAAAGTTAAAACGTTTATAATTACTCGTTGTAGTAAAACTGACGAAACTTTCGCGTTTTAAACCCGAATCTGCGTTTGCTTATTGTCCATCTTTACCGCGTATTACATGACTGGTTATCGAGATATTTGACATTTTCATAAAGTTTTTCTTCCGCCTGATGAACGGAGTAAACTTTTTACTGTTCATAACCAGACATGTGTTTTATATACGCGATTCGTAATTAAGTTCCGCGTAAAACTCGTAAATGGTTCGTATTTTATTCGTTATAACGTCCGTGTTTTAAATGATTTTTCGAGAGGACGTTTACTCAGTATTTGGAAATTCTATAGTAAGTTAAGAGGTTTACAAAAAATAACTTTTGTCATGAAAGTAACTTTTATAAAATAGTTCTTATAAAAAGTATTATTGTTGATAAACCGCGAAAATCTACTTGTTCGTTATTAATTGAAAATTACGATTCTTATCATTTTGAAATCCATAAATGTGTATTATTTATAAAAATATTAATACTTGCTGTTAATAATTTTTATAAAAATTCTTGCTGTTTATAATTTTTATAAAAATGTTTTTATAAAAATTCATTTACGACTTCGTTTATTAACGTATAACTCGTTTTTAACGTAACTTTTTCGTTATTAATCCGTTTAACAAGTTTCTTACCTTTTCGGAATCGTCGTGAAATGTATTATCTTATAAAAATATAAAATAAGTATATTTTTATAGCACTTTGGGACAGAATGTTTGCATGACATTCTTAAGTTCATTTTTGGCCTTGTTTTTATATTTTACCACTTTATACTTTTTACTACAAGTCTTATACTTTATATATATCATATATCATATGTATATTATGTCCATAATCCCATCAAAGTCATTTTGTCCAAAGTTTATAAGTCCTTCATAATACATGATAAGGCATAACTTTTATAATTTATCCATTTTACCATAAGTTCATGTATAGCCATTTTTCATATAAATCATAAGTGTACAAGTTTTCTCATTTTGATATAACCTCATTTTAATGATCATATAACATCAATATAAGTCCATAATTAACCTTAACATGTCATTTGTATTTCTTTCACTTGAAACATATTAAGAATTATTATAAACCCTAATTTACCCATAATCATTTTTACACCAAAATAACTTGATACAATATTTTCTCATTCTTTTTAACATGATGTAAGTAATAACACCACATGTATGTAAGTGTGTAAAATGATCATTTCAATTATAAACTTCATTTTCATGAATAAAACCTAAATGGTGATTTAAGCTAAATAAAATAACCATATGCATAAAATGAAAATTATAAGAACATAAAGAGTTCAAGTGGACCTTAAGATGTATGATGATGATGATGAGCTAGTGCTAAACCCTTGTTTAGCCACAAAACCAAAGCTTGCACAAATAAACCCTTACTTTCTTAACAAAAACCCTAACTTCCTTTTACTTGAGTTATACTTGAAAAAGGGTTAGCCAATGCTTGGGATCACCTTAGAATACCTTATAATGGATGTGTATAGGAGTGTATGGGTTGTATAAAAATTGATATGGGTTTGTGTGGTGGCTTGCTTATTGCCGTAGCAATATAGGGGACCAAAGGAAGGTTACTTTGATTTTTTTACTAAGTGTTAATGTATATGTGATATAACTCTTATGTATAGATGCAAGTATGGTGCAAGACATGGTCAAGGAGTCAAAGTAAGGTTCAAGTAATGGGTCTTGGTCTTAGGTATGGCCTCATGAGTCAAAAGACAAAGTATGGTGTTGCATAAATGAAGTATGTTGCCTATTTGACCAAAGTGGATGAGTTTTGATATAATACTTGTACAATTTGCAAGAATTTCGGCAAACATAATATATAGATGATATATTTTGTAATTTTTATGTATTGGGTATAAAAGTGGGTATTTGTTGAAGCGTAGAAGAGTTTTTGTGGTTCCGGGAGTGCCTAAACGCAATTTATCGCGAAACGTATACACTTTACGTATCCGATAAAAATAAAATGAACAAGGTTAATAATTATCCTCAAAATAATTTTATAACCCTTGCTTGATGTAAACATTTAATTGTTTGATGCCCGTTTACATTGAACGCTAATTTTTAGCTTACGCGATTTAAACTTAATTCATGAAATCACAAGCAAACGCGTACAACGCTAAAAAAAATAGTAGATTTATTGACGTCGTCAATGACTTGAAAACACGAGGTGTTATAATACCTACTATTTTTAGTTTGGGTGGCAGCATAAGCCCTGACAATTTCTTGCCTTCTATTCTGTTGTTGGTGGTGATCATTGTTACAGTTGTTATTGTTGTTGTTACTGTGGTTATTGTGGTAGTTATTATTGGTGAAGGTTCTTCTATCATCAAACTTTTGTTTATGATCATTGGTTCCTTGCATAGAATTGTGCTTTGTTACCTGATCCATTAACCTCTAGGTTATGGTAATGGCTTCCTCCAAAGTTTGAGGCTTTGAAGCGGTAACATTTCCTTCAATGCTTTTGGGTAATCCCTCGATGAAGACTTCCATAAGTTTCTCAGTATTTGGTACCATATTTGGACATAATACTCCCAACTCCTGGAATATTCTAACGTAAGTCTTGAGGTCATTCCCTTTTATAGTCAGATTGTAAAATTTATCTTCCATTTTCTTGACCTTGGTTCTGGGACAGTACTTCTTTATTAAGAGCTTTTTAAATTTAGACCAGGAAATTTTGTAAGCTTCCTCTATTCCAATAGGTTAGGTGAATGAATTCCACCAGGATAAAGCTTCCTCGGTTAAAGTAACAGTAGCAAATTTCACTTTGCAGTCTGTGGTACAATTACTACGGAGAAATACCGATTCTGTTCGTTCAAACAAGCGGATGAGACCAACAGCCCCTTTCGTACCTTTGAAATTGAAAGGTTGGCAGTTCACAAACTCTTTGTAGCTACATTTTCTTGCTATATGAGTTTCTCTTTGTCGCGTGTTCCTAGTGGTATTGTCAGTATTTGCCATAGTAGCAGCTTGTGCTTCCAGAGCTGCGGCAACACTATCAGCAACTAGTTTCTTGATGGCGGCCTGAGTCATAGGTGGTGCTGTAGATGTTGATGTCCTCTTGGGAGCCATTCTATCAACATTTACAAGACAACACAAAATAAGAATCCATACAATGATATAGTCATATCACAAGTCATTGTCAAAATTTTCATACATAGTGATATTGAAATCATTTGACATAGATACTTATTTGATACAAGTTCTAACAAAGAAATACACATCCTTTGATATTACATTGCAGGATATAATGAAATTTTTTGGAATCTAAGACTTCCGGAGATGGGTACTCTAACAAGCATCTAACTCATTAGGTTCGTCGGGGACTGGTTTAGTTTCCAGTGGTCGCGGTATGATCCATAACGAGTTATTTAATTCTGCAAAGATAGACTCGTCAAAGGGATAGTCTGGTGGTGGTGTAGTTGACCTAACCGGTGATGAAAATCTTACTGATGAAGACAGGGATAATGGAATGGGTGAGCCAACAGGAGGCTCTGTGTCTCTAGGTGGTGTAGGTGGGATCATATGTTTAATGTATTGATTATTAATCATATCCATGATACATGGGTACAAAGGTTCAAGAAAACCAAATTGTAAGAGAACCATGGTAATCCCGGACACATAAAGATATAAGTCATCACAATAGAGGATATAGGATAGACAAGCACGACATACATAAATCTGTATCATGAAACAGCGAGGTATAATGGAATCACAACTGCATTATGTCATAAATAACTTATCTACATATTTTACATAACCAAAATTTAACAAGTGTCGATATTTATGCCACACATCCCGTGGTTGGATTCTAAACAAAAGATGTATATGACAAGGATCTAGGCTAGTAGTCTGGTGGTCCTCTCTTGTGGTTCTTGAGCTCATGGATCATGTCTAGAAGACTCTTCATATCTGACCGGTGGCGAACCTGTATATCCTCGATGAGCATTTCCATAGTAACAATCCTGACGCGAGCAAGAACAATCCCGTCGTCATGCCTCATTTGCTTTCTCTAAAATCCAGCAATCTGGGTACGGGCTTCTTGAAGTTCGGTTTCTAGTTGGTCAAAATCTCGTTGTATGATTACTCGACCATTACCAAGACCTTCTATCTTATCTTCCATGTGCTCAATGCGCTCAAGAGGGAGCTCATCTAAGTGATTCAAAATAGTCTCGATCTGTTCTTTATGGCGCTCCAGACGCGTCACATGAGAACTCTCTCCAATCTCAAATACATAAGGCGGGGTAGAAAAATTAGTAGAGGAGGATGATAGGAAATAGGCTCATTTCCAAGGTGGTACAATCTCCTCAAGAAATAAAGAAATCTCAGGGATCAAATAGTGGTGATGGTGATAACACTAGAGATAAAGGCAAAATGGTTGGTGGAGCAATAGGAGCTCGTGGTAGTAGAATAGGTGATTCATTACTATTAGCATCATATGCTTGCATGACCTTCATATACGGATCATCATGGAAAGGTGAGATAGTTAGTAAGGTTGAACGATCCTTGGATGAATCCTCGGAAGGGTCAGAAGAGGTGTTTCTTAGTGAGGCTGGGGAATAATCCGGTGAAGCTAACAACCCAGTGGGATGAATCCTTGGAAGTGTTTGTAGAGGAAAAAGCATCCTCAACATGGGAATCAAATAGGATAATAATAGGGTGGGTGGATGTAAACATAACTCTGTAACAACCCAGTGGAAAATAACATAAGTTATTTATATAATAGTTATGTATCATTTGTTAAACAAATCTCTTTACATACTATTCAGGAAAAGTAGTGGCACGGAGGACTTTATTGGATGGAAAATAGTTATAGTTTAGGTTTTAACCTTGTTCTCTATAACTCATGAGCTCTGATACCAATGTGTAACACCCCGATAATTCACATAGCAACAGAAGCTAAATTAGGGGTATTACTTCATGAATCAGCAGTCATAATCATAGAAAACGACTCAAAAGAGACGTTTTGGAAAATTTAGTTATCATTCATTAACATATCAGAGTTTTACAAAATGAGGTTCCAAAATACATTTAAAACATAAAGGTTAAATGATAACAAGTTTGGACGTCTTCAAGTCCATGCCACTCCGTGCCTTAGATTAGCTTAATTACCTGAGATAAACATGCTAAAAGGATCAACACAAAGGTTGAGTGAAATTCACAGGTTTGCAATATAATGGTTGAATACAAGTTTATGTAACAGGTAATAATTGAAACGAATATAATTATCGTAGAAAACAATATTATTGCTCTAAGCTCATGACACCAAAACGTTAACATGGAAGTCATATCAATGACATTTAAGGAACGAATGTCCTTCTAGAAAGGTAATTTTCCAAATTACCTAATATTCTCAAACATAGTATGCTTAGTTACCTCACAGGTAAAAACAAACGGGATTCGTCAACCCCGATAGATCTATCCACAATATTCACGTTCACATACAAGTGATTAATGGTTCATGATATACTTGTATTCATGGTTTATATCATGTATCTCCCCACGGGGTTTGGAAAACATATAAAGGTGGGACTATGAACTCACCTTAATAGGGAAATCTGATTGATGTCAAAAGTGACTCAAATGAAATAAACCAAACTAAAGGCTTCGTCACGTAACCTGGGGTAATATGTCAAGTCTTAGTTCGATTGATTATATTCCAAAACTTTATTTCATAAAGTTTAACGTAGATATTAATTTAGTTTATGGAAATATCGTAGCACTATTCGGGCTATCATAATCCAGAGGTCATGTAGTAAACGTTTAAGGAGCTAGGACACTTTAAATCGTAAATATAGCAACACTCGTCAAAAACTTTTACAAATGAATGCATCCCCTCACATGAAATTCCCTAGTAACGTGATACGTTATAGTTTAAATGATAAGATTTTATCTTTTTAAGTTTCTTCAAAAGCTAGTAGATGATAAATTATGTTAAATATATAACATAATTATTTTTATATGTTTCGATCGATGAATGAAACGATAAATGTGACGGGTTTTTATTAAAATCGAGTCTTATAATGTTTAAATATATTTTTATTATTTAATATAAAAATATTACATTTTATACCCTTAAGAATTTGAAAATGGCAATATATACCCTTGGTATATATTATTTTACAATTTTAACCCCTTTATATATTTTTTAAAGATTTAACCCTTAACTTTAGAGTTTGGCAAAACAGGCCCTTGTAGTTTAACTTTAGAGTAATTACATTTTTGGCCCGAAAGTTTAAAAGTTTCAAAGTTTACAATATATACCCATCATGCATAAAACGAATTGCATTTTTAATCCAAATTCCATATACTTTGTATTTTTCGAATCCAATATAGTTTTGCAGCATTTAACTTATCATAAAAAGCTAAAACAAGTTGGTTTTGCAAGCTTAAAGCTTATGAAATGAGCATATAAGCTCGATAGTTCAAAAAGGGTGCGTTTGGTTTTAAAACCAAGACTTGAAAGCTTAGAGCTTTTAGAGTTGGTTTCAAAGCTTAAAAAATGATAAGTTAGCTTATTAGAACATCTTTTAGGATTTGCTTATGGCTTATAGCTTATTAGGGTTTACAAAATGGGTTTTTAGGGTTTTTAGAGGTGCGTTTGGTTTAGGAAAACCAAACGTGTAAGTTTAGGGTTTAAGGGCTAATTCCTTGTGATCATGAAAGATACATAAGAGCTTATTAGGATTAGGATAAACTTAAGATAGCTTATTTTAGGGTTTGCATAGATTAGGGTTTCTTAAAATGGGTCGTTTAGGGCTCGATTAGGGTTTAAGAGTTTCCAAAAGTGTTAAGCTTGTACAAATGACTTAATCAAAGCTTATAGATGATCTAAAACATATCAAGAATTTATAGAACAAGTTGTAGGACTTACAAGAGCTTGAAATGGGTCTAAATGACTTGATATAACCTGAAAACTTTAGAGATGAATCAAGAACCTTTCTTTTACTTAGCTTGGCTTCTAAATAGCTTAAAGATCTTTCCTTCTCTTCTAGGGCTTGGCTAGAACATAATTTTGAGGTAGTATTTAGCTTAATGGTGAGTTTATGGAAGCATACATGCCGCTATATATAGGGTTCGAAACTTAGAGTGGTGGCCAAGTAGTGAAGAAGTGGTGGCCAAGTTTAGCAAAGCTTGGTGACTAATGGAAGATAGGAAGATAGCTTGGAGAGGTGTTGGAAGGTAGGAGGGGTTCGGTTTACTAAGGTGGTGACGAGGGATTTACTTGGGGCACAAGGGTGGTGACAAGGAGGTGAAGGGTGCTAGCAAGGTGGTGACAAGGTTCTAGGGTGATGGGGACAAGGTGGTGCATCATGGTGGAGCAAGCTTGCTAGGTTTCGGTTCTAGTTAGTAACTAGTTTAGGGTTTCGGGTTGTTTAGGGTTTTGAGTTAGGGTTAGGGTTTAGGACTAGCTAGGGTAGTTATGTGAGATTGTTTACTTTGGAAATGTAAGTTACGTTACATAATGAATGGAATAAAACAAAAATATTTATGTGAAAATGGTTATATTTGATACAATAGGTGGAAAATTACATTGAGGAAAATTGTGGGTTGTTATAGTTGATGAAATAAATTATTAGGATGAGGACTTCAGGAATAGTTGATGATGTTGTTGTTGGTGTGATGACTTCAGATTTTGTTGTTGTTGGGATGGTGACTTTAGTTGTGAATGGATTTGTGATGTTGTTGTCGGTATGACAGTCTTAAGTGGAATGGACTGACTGACGTGAGGTTCTTGAATAGGTACTTTACCTTCTTTGGGTACCTCGGGTTCTTTGATAGACTCTGGCTCAGTAATATCTATGATCATTGGTTAAGAATCCTCCTTAGGTTGAGAGAGAGGTTGTTGATAAACCACCAATTTTCTTTCAAGACATTTCACAAAAGGACTTTGAAACATATTTGATAAAGGCTTCTCCCCTTCCTCAACAGTTGCATGAATGTCAGTGTGTATGACTGTTGGCATTAGTGCACTTCCTGAGTGGGCAGCAGATGATGAACCGTTACACCCCGACAACGGCAGAAACACGAGATGCGATGATATAGTTTCATCGCACAAGTTACAAGATCACACCATACAATGTTCACAACATTTAGTTTTACAAAAGAATCCAAGTTTTACAATTCGTGACAAATGAAAAAGTTAGTCTAAGGGTAACACCCCAGTTGTTCACGTCTTGATCCCCATTACTCCTAATTTACCTTGGTTCGCAACACACCTGAAAATGATACTCGAAAAGGTCAACATAAAGTTGTTGATCTCGTAGGTTTGATAACAACCAGTTGCTGTGCCATAGTTTCAAAAGGTGGACAAATGTGCAATATGACAGTAAATACATGCAATAGATAAGATACCAACGTAGCAACACATTCTATCGAAGGTCAATAGATACACCACTAATATAAATACCAACATAACAATTCCATACTACTCTTAGGTCCATAGATGCACGACGAAATGATACTAACATAACAACTCCATACTTTAAATGATCCACAACAAGGTGGATACCAATGCACACAAAGTTCACAACTCTAAGTTCACACGCACCTAAAGCCTACCAGCTGGAGCTATACATAGGGCGAAAGATCACAAGTTCGCAAGTTCACAGGATCATAAGTTCAAAAGATCACAAGATACCTCACAATCCCACATATGATCCACATACAAGTTCTACCAATCTCATGTCATTCACATAGCAGTCATATGCACATAGCATTGTCCAAAAATGATAAAAGTTTCGCACAATAAGAAAACAAGTTAAAAAACAGATTTGAGTATCATTCCCCCCCAACGGAAAAGAGTCAAAAATAGGGCTACGAGAACTCAACTCAAAAGATGATAGTAGCTGAACAAGATAACCTCTACACAAAGCACAACGGTACCCGGCCACGACTTAGTTAATAAGTTCACCTTAGTATTATGTTGTACAAAATTGTTTTGTTGTGCATACGTTTACATTAAAGTTCGCAAAAAGTTCTCATTCTTATTATAAAATATTTTGTATCATGGTTGTGTGGACTAAATAAGATGACTTGATGCACTCGGGCTAAGTGCGACAGTGACACATAAAGAATCGAGAATAGAGTTGATGAGCTAAGATGAGGTAGAAGTTCAAAAAGATTCGAGGAGAATTCGACAAGAAATGGTTAAGAATATAAAGATCGAAAAATAAAAGGATAAATAGTTCCATAACGATAAAGTAATAAGGGTAAATTTTATAATAAAATAATAAAATTTTATTAATTCGTCTTTAAATCGGGCTAAAAAGGTAAGTATGAAACCTTGCCTATTTAGTAAGTTTAAGTTCATTTGTTTCAACCTTGACACTTAACGATAAATAAAATCCAAGTATCGTTCTAGTCCATTATATCATTGGGCCTTACGACCCATTAAAGTTTCTTAGTTAGCCAGATAATATTGACAAGTATAACATAGATACCTTATTGGGCTTTTCGACCCAATAAGTCCACTAGTATCTTTTAAGTTTCCAAATAGGTCTAAAATAGTTCTCCAATACTTAATCATAAAATAAGTTCTCTTTAGTTCGCTAAAATAAGTTGCCAATAAGCTAAAATATAGTTCAAGGGAATAAGCCGAGACCAAATAAGCTCAAGATAAGCCGCAACTTATCTTAGCTTATTGAGCCATGACCCCTAAGTCCAAAATAAGCCTTTAAGCCCAAAATAAGTTAATAAGTTATACAAAAGCAAAAAGATCTCAAGTCCAAAGAAATAAGTCACGAAAAATAAGTTATGGCTTAATACTCTTATTTGGCCGCGAGCCTAATAAGCTCGAAAGTTCTCAAATAAGTTCAAAAATAGATCCGTTTGTATCAAAACCTTTTCAGTTATTCATATAATCTCCAAACAAGTTAGAAAATATCCGATAATAAGCCGGGGTTAATATGCCCTTAATAAGCCATGGCTTTTCGTCCTTTTTGGGTCGCAAGCCCAATAAGCTCAAGAAGTCTCAAAATAAGCTATAAATAGTTTGGCATGTTCAAAGTCAAATAACCGACGCAATAAATATTTAATAAGCACACGAATAATCTAGTTTCAAAAGAAGATATACTCATGAACACTTATTGGACCAAGTCCAATATTCGCCCCATTAAGACCCGAAATGACAACCGAATAAGCTCAAAACCAAGATGGAAAATTGCAATAAGCTATTAAGCTCTTATCCAAAATACGTTAGGAAAAAATAAGCTCTAACAAGCTAACGATAAGTCGGACCAAGACAAAATGGGCCGAGCCCAATTCGTCTTTCTTTTCTTGTTGGGCCGCAACCCCAAATGCCCGAAACCAAAATAAGTATTCTCAATTAAGCCCAAAAACAAACATTTCTTTTCTTTTTTTTTTTTTTATACTTTTTTATCTACCTTATTTTTTTTTACATCTTTTTTTTTTATTTTTTCTTTCTTTTTATTATTACTTTTTCTTTTTTTTTTCGCTCGTTTTTTCTCTTTTTTCCTATTTTTTTTTCTCTCGTTTTCCTGTCTTTTTTTTTATTTTTTTTTTATCCCATCTCTATTGTTTTTTTTTTATCTTTTCTTTTTTTTCTCTTCTCTTTCCTTTTGTTTTTTTTTTTCTTTTTTTCTTTCCCTGCTTTTCTTTTTTTTTTACCTTTTTTTCCTTTTTTTTCTTTTTATGTTACACTTTGTCTTTTTGTAAAATATCTCTTATCTTTGTTTTGTTTCTCTTTTTTTTCCTTTTTCTTTTTCTTTTTTCTCTTTTTTTTTTTTTTTTTACTCCTTTTTCTATCTTTTTTTTTTTTAAACTTCTTTTTTTTTTCTTTTCTTCTTTTTTTTTTTTTTTTATTTTTTTTATTTTATTTTTTTTTCTCTTTATCCTTTTTTTCTTTCTTTCTTTTTTTTTTTTCTCTTTCTTTTTTTTCTTTTTTTTTCTTTTTTCTTATCTTCTTTTTTTTTTTCTTTTTTTTACATTTTATTTCTATTCCTATTTTTTCTTTTTTTTTTTTTTTTTTTTTTTTTTTTTTTCTTTTTCGTTTTTTTTTCTTTTTCTTTTGTTTACTACTTTTTACTTTCTTCCTTCTTTTTTTTTTTTTTTTTTTTTTTTTCTCTCTTCATTTCTTTTCTCTCTTTTTTTTTCTCTTTGTTTTTTTTTCTTTTTTTTTTCTTTTTTTTTTTTTTTAATTTTGTTTTTCTTTTATTTTTTATCTTTTTTTTTTTTTCTTATTTTTTTCACTGTTTTTTTCTTTTTTTTTTCTTTTTGTTTTTTTTTACTTGTTCCTACTCTATTCTTTTACCCATTTTTTTTTTTTTACCTTTTTTGTTTTTTTCTTTTTTTTTTTTCTTTTTCTTTTTTTTCTTGCTTATTTCTCTTACTTCTTGTTTATTTTTTTTTTTTCTTTTTTTTCTTTTTTTTTTTTTTTTTTCTTTTTTATGTTTTCTTTTGTTTTTTCTTTGTTTTTTTCACTTTTTTTTTTCTTTCTTATTTTTATTGTTTTTCTTTCCTTTTTTTTTTTCTATCTTTTTATTCTACTTCTTTATTCCTCTTCCTTTTTTTACCCCTTTTTTCTTTTTTTTTTTTTTTTTCTATTTTTTTTTTTTTTTCTTTCTTTCTTCTTTTTTTTTTTCTTTTTTTCTTTTCCCTTTTTTTTTTTTTATTTTTTTTTTTTCTTTAATTTTTTTTTTTTTCTTTTTTTTTCTTTCTTTATTTTTTTTTTCTTTTGTTTACTGTTTTTTTTTTTTTCTTTTTTTGTTTCTTCACCTTTTTTCTTTTTCCCCTTTTATCTTTTTTTTTTTCTTTTTTTTTCTCTTCTTTCTTCTTTTTTTTTTTTCTTTCTTTTATTTTTTTTTTTTCTTCTTTCTCTCTTTTCCTTTTTTTTCTTTTCTCTCTTCCTTTTTTTTCTACTTCCTTTTTTTATTTTTAATTTTCTTTCTTTTTTCTCCCCTTTCTTTCTTTTCTTAATTCCTTTTTTTTTGCCCACTTTCTTTTTCTTTTCTTTTTTAGATTAAAAGCCAGCTTGACACTTGTCTTCCTCCAGATTCTCAATACTCTTACTACTTCCCTATGTGTGACTGTGCTCCCGTCCTCTCTCACTGTACATTGACCTCCCCCCCCCGCCTCCTACCAAAAGAGTACACCGACCCCGAATCTAGTTTACCCTTAGATTTCTGTTCTCTCATCTAAACCTTGTGTACTATCTTTGTTAAATTTCTGTATCTTTACCATGCAACGTGAACGTTTAGTATGTTAAATATTAAGTGTTCTCCTCGCTAGACACCCCCTAGACCATAGACCCCCCCACCATCATCCCCCCCCCCTACGCCACCCCAAAACATTCTGTTAGAAATCTAACACCGCTACCCTTTTTCTTCGTAAGATCGTCCTCTGTCAGTGTAATAATAAAGCTCTCACTCGAACGTTTAGTACGACTGAACACTAGTATTTTTCATGTTGGTTCGTCAGTGGTACTAAAAAAGGTAGACAAAGTGTTCTGGTCCTGTTTACCTTTCTTTTGGAAGTTGTTGTAAGATTATCTACTGTCTGTGTTTAGGTTGCGTCTATTCATGCTTTAATTTTCCTGATAACCCTCTGGCCTGTGTTGTATCTTACTCTTGACATGCCGACTGTCTGTATTGCTTGTTTGCTTGGGCTTTTGTGTGTGTCCTCTGGCGCCGCAATCAGCACTTTGAGTGCGATACAGGGTCATTGGTTTTGTCGTCCATGTTTTTTTTGGTTATCTCTGTTCTTGAATGATCTTGTGTCTTATTTGATTACCCTTCCCTTTCTTTCTCCATCAGAGTATAATCTTCCTTATATTCGGTTGTGCTTATTTTTTCTAATGCTTAGTTGTTTTTTGGCGATATGTTGAGAATGTCTTTATGTTTGGTCGGCGCGTGCATCTTTGGTTGATTGCGGTTCTTGTGTCCACGTAAGATAAAGTATAAGGATGTGCATTGTGCTTGTCCCCTGTTGTGTCTTAGGTTTCTGCGACTTATGTGAGTTGTTAGGTGTCGATTTTCGCTCCGAACGTATTATGGCTGTAAGTGCTAATGGCTTATTGCTAATTGTCAGTCTGTGGCTTGTTGAGCGCTGTTATTGTGGTTGTAACGCGCGCGCGTGTCGTACTCTAGGGAGATATAAGTGGATCTGTGGTTCCTCCTCTAATTGAGTCATGGGTGTTTTTATTAGGCTGTCTCTTGGGTTGTGAGGATGTAGTGGGGGGGTGGGGGTGGTGGGTCTGGTTTGGTGTTAGGTTGTGTTAAATCAGTTGGGTGTTGGGGTGGTCGGGTAGTGGACGTGGGGTAGCATGCCATGTGGCGATTGATAGGGGTGTAGTAGTGTGAGTGGGAGCGATTATAGCTGTTGAGATTATGGCTAAGGAGAGACGTGTGACACTGACTCCTCCTGGTGCGACCGTTAGGCCCTCGAAGCCGCGAGCAACACCACCCCGCGCTCCCGCCCGCTCCGAGCCGCTCCGCCGTCGGGGCGACGCGCGCGCCCCCTCGCACGATGCTGCATACGGGTCGCGCGCAGCGGCCGGGCCGGCCGGGGGGGATCTGGAGTGGGGGGGTGGGGAGGGGGGGGGGTGGGGGTGCAGGTGGGAGAGGATTGCGGGGGGGATGGGGTGGGGGGGGGTGGGGGTAGTTGGGGGGGTGGGGTTGGAGGTGGGGCGAGAGGGAGTGGGGGGGGGGTGGGGTAGGTGGTGCTTGGTGGTGGGGTAAGTGGGGTGGGGGGGGCTTGACGTGGGTGAGGCGGGGGGTGGAGTGGGGGGTGGGGGTTGGAGTGGGGGGGGGTGGGGGGGTTGGGGGCTGGGGGGGGTGGGGGGGGGGGAGGGGGGTGGCGGGGGCGGGGGGGTAGGGGGCGGGGGGTTGGAGGGGGGGGGGAGGGGGGTGCGCGGGGTTTGGGGGGGGAGCTGGGGGGGGTGGGGGTGGGCAGGGAGCAGGACGCGGGGTGGGGAGAGGGGGGGGGGGGGAGGTGGGGGGGGTCGGGTTTGGGTCGGGGGGGGCTTGGCGGCTGCTGGAAGGGGGGGGGGGGGTGGGGGGGAGGGAGGGGAAGGGGGGTTGGGGGGGGGGGGGGGGGGGGGGGGGTGGGGTGTGCGAGTGGGGGAGGGGCGGGGGGGGGAAGGAGAGGGGTGGGGTGGGGGGGGGGGGGGGGGTGGTGGTTGGAGGGGGGCGGGGGGGGGAGAGGGGAGGGGGGGGAGAGTCGGGGGGAGGGGGAGCGAGGTGGGGGGGAGGGCAGGGGGAGGGGTAGGGGGGAGGAGTGGGGGGGTTGGATGGGGTTGGGGGGTGGGGGGGGTGGTGGGGGTCGGGGGTGGGGGGTTTGGGTGGGGGGGGAGGTGGAGGTGGACGGGGATGGGGGGGTGAGGTGTCGAGGGAGGGCGAAGAGGAAAAGGGGCGTGCATCGGGGGAGAGAAGGGGGGGCGTGGTAGGGGGGAGGAGGGGAGTGGTGGTGGGGGTGGGGGGGGGGGGTGGGGGGGAGCGGTGGGCGTGGGGGGGGATGGGGTAGGGGGGTTGGGGGGGGGTGCGGTGGGGGGGGGGGGGGGGGGGTCGGGGGGGGGGTTAGGGGGGGGTGGGGGGGTTGGGGGGTGGGGGGGTGGGAGGGGGGGGGGGAGTGGGGGGGAAGGTACGGGGGAGGTTAGGCGGGATGGGGGGGAGGTGGAGGGGGGGGGGGTGGTGGGAGGGGGGAGGGGGGGGGTGGAGGCGGTGGGGGGAGGTGAGGGGGTGGAGGGGGCGGGGGAGGTGGGGGGGGGAGGGGGATGGGGGGGGGGGGGGGGGGGGGGGGAGGTGGGAAGGGAGAGGGGAGGGGAGCGGGGAGGGGTAGTTGGGGAAGGGGGTCGAGGTGGGGGAGGGATGGGTGGGAGGGGGGGGGTGGGGGGGGGGGGGGGCGGCTGAGTGGGGGCGTCTGGGGGGCGGGGGGGGGGCTGGGGGGTGAGGGGTGGTGCGGGGGCGGGGGGTGGGGTGCGGACAGTGTGGGGTGACGGGCGGGGAGTCGGGGGTGAGGGCGGTAGCGGGGGGGTGGGGAGGGTAAGGCGGTGTGGCAGTGGGGGGGGGGGGGAGGCGTCTGGGGGGGGGTGGGAGGTAGGGGGGGGGGGTGTGGGGGGGGGGGGGTGGTGAGCTGGGGCGAGGTGAGGGGGGGGTGGGGTGTGGGGGGCTTGGGGATGGGGGGGGGGGGGGGGGGGGTCGGGAGGGGGGGGGGGTGGTTGGGGGTGGGGTGGTGGGGGGAGGCAGGGGGGGAGGGGGGGAGGGGGTCGGGGGGGAGGGAAGGGGGGATGGGGGGACGGGGGGACTGGGGGGGAAGAGGGTGGGGGTGGGGGGGGGGGGGGGGGGGGTGGGGGGTGTCGGGGTGGGGGGGGGGTTGGATCGGGGATAGTGCGGGTGGGGGGTGCTGCTGGGGGGGGTCGGGGGGTTGGGGTGGGGAGACGGGGGGGGGGGGGGGGAGTGTGGGGGGGGGTGGTGGGGTGGTGGGGAGGGGGGTGGGGGGGTGGGGGGGGGGGGGTGGGGGGTGTGGGGGCTGGCGGAGGAGGGGGGGGGGGGGGGGGGGGATGGGGGGGGTGGGGGAGGGTGGGGGTTGGAGGGTGAGGGCGCGGTGGTGGGGGGGGGGGGTGTGGGGGGGGGTGGGGGCGGGAGGGGAGGGCAAGGGGGGGGGCGGGGGTTGGGGGGTGGGGGGGGGGGGGGAAGGAGTGCCGAGGGGGAATGGGTGTGGGGGGGGGGGGGGGGGGGGGTGGGGGCGGGAGGCGGGGGGTAGGGGGGGAGGGGGGGGGGGGGGGGGGCGGTGTGAAGGAGGGGGGGGGGTTGGGGGGGGGGGGTGGGGGGTGGGGTGGTGGGGAGTGGGGCGGAGGGGGGGGTGGAGGCGGGAGGGGGGGGGTGTGGGGGGGGAGGGGGTGTGGAGGAGGGAGCGTGAGGGGGGGGACGAGGAGCGGGGCGGGGGGGAGCGGGTGAGTGGGTGTTGTGGGGGAGTAGGCGGGGGGGTGTTAAGGGGGGGTGGGTGGTTGGAAGGTGAGTAGGAGGGGTGGGGAGCTGTGGTGGGGGAGGGAGGAAGGGGGGGTGCGGGGGGGAGGGGGAGTGGAGGGGGGGGGAGGTGGGGGCGGCGTGGGAGGGGGGGGGGAGGGGCAGGCGGGGGGTGGCGTGGGGGGTGGGGGGGGGGTGGTGGGGGGGAGGGGGCTGGTTGGGGCGAGGGCGGAGGGGGGGGGGGGGCGGCAGTGGGAGGGGGGGGGGGGGGGGGGGTCGGGGTGGTGGGAGAAGGGGCGGAGGCTGGTTGGGGGGGTGGTAGGGGGGGGGGGGGGGGTAGGGGGGGGGTTGATGGGGTGGTCGGGTGGGGGGGGGGGGGGGCATAGGAGGGGGGGGGGGGGGGTGTGGATGGGAGGGGCGCGGTAGAAGGGCGGGGGTAGCGGGGGGAGCGGGGGGTGGGGGGCGAGACCTCGGAGGGGGGGGGGGGGGCGAGGGAGGGTGGAGGTGTTGTAGTGGGGGGGGAGGGGGGGGAGGGAGGTAGGTGGGGGGAGCGTTGGAGGGGGGGGGGGGGAGGGAGGGGGGAGAGCGGGGGGTGTGTTGGGGGGGTGGTGGGGTGGGGGGTTTGGGGTATGGGGGGTGGGGAGCTTCGGGGCCGGTGGGGGGTGGGGGGGGTGGGTTAGGGGGGTGGGTGGGGGGGGGGGTTGGGGGATGGGGGCGGGGGGGCGGGGGGATTGGTGGGGGGTGGTAGGGGGGGCGTTGGGTGTGGAGGGTGTGGGGGCTGGTGTGTGTGGGAGTTGGGGCGGTGCGTGGCGCCGGGGTTGGGAGCGGTGGGGGTGCGGGCGGTGGATGGGGGAGGGATGGAGGGAAGCAGGGGACGTTGGGGGGGAGGGAGGGGGCGTGGGGTGAGGGGGGGGTGGGGGCGGAGAGGGTGTGTGAGGGGGCGGGGGGGGAGGGGGGGGAGGGAGGGGTGGGGCATGGGGGTGGTGGGGTACTCGTAGGGTGGGTGTATGGGGAGGGTGCGGAAGGGGGTGGAGGGAGGTGGGTGTGGGGGGTTGGCGGAGGGGAGGGGGGGGGGTGGGGGAGGGGGGGAGGTTTGGGGGGGGGCGTGAGGGGGGGTGGTGGGGGGAGGGATGGGGGTGGTGAGGGTTGCTCGGGGGGGGGGTGGTTGTGGGATGGGGGGTGGGGGGGGGGAGGCGGGGGGGGGAGGGGCACGGGGGGGGGGCGATGAGGGGGGGGGGAAGGGCGGAGGTGAGGGGGGGTGGGGGTGAGGGGAGGGGGAAGGGGGGAGGTTGGTGAGGGGAGGTGGGGGGGGGGGGGGGGAGGAAGTGCGGGGGGGGGGTTGAAGGGGGTGGGGGCGAGTCGGAAACCGGGGTGTTGGCGGGGGGGGCTGGGGGGATGGGGGGGGTGGTGGGGGGGGGGGGGAGGGGGGGGGGGGGGCAGGGGGGGGAGGGCGCGGGGGGGGGGGCAGTTGGGGGAGGGGGTCGTGAGTGGGAAGGTTGGGGAGGTGGGGGGTTGGGGGTGTTGGGAGGGTCGAGAGGGGGGGGGGGGGGGGGGTGGGGGGGGTGGGGGGGGAGGGGGAGGTGGGGGGGGCGGGGGGGCCGCGGGGTGGGGGGGGGGGTGGGGGAGGAGGCGGGGGGTGGGGGGTGGGGGGGTGAGGGGGGAGGGTGAGGTAGGGCGGGGGGGGGGATGGAGGGGGCGGTGGGGGGAGAGGGAGGTGGGGGGGGGGGGGGGGGGAGGGGAAGAGGTGAAGGGGGGGGGGGGGGGGGGGGAAGCGGGGTGGGGGTGTGGGTGGGGGGGGGGGATCGGGGTGGCGGCGGGGGAGGGGGGGCGTCAGGGCGCGGGGTGCATGTGGGGAGGGTGTGGTGGGGGTAGGGGGGGGTGGGGAGGTGGTGGCGGGGGGGGGGGGTGGGGGGAAGGGTGGGCGTGGGGGGGGGTATGGAGGGGGGGGGGAGGGGGGGGGGTTGTCGGCGGACTTGGGGGCGGCAGGTGCTGGGGGGGGACGGGCGGGAGGGGTGCGTGGGGGGTGGGTGTGGGTGGTGGAGGGGGGGTGGATGGGCGGGAGTGTGGGGCGGGGGGGTGGTTGGGGGAGAGGTGGGTGGGGGGGGGGTGTTGGGAGGAGGGGGAGGGGACTGGGGGGTGGGAGGGAGGATAGGGGTGGAGGGGGGGGGGTGGGCGGGGGTTTGGGAGGGTGAGGGGGGGGGTGGTGCAGACGATGGTGGGGGTGTCAGGGTGTGGGGGGGGGGGAGCGTGTTGGGGGGGGGGGGTGGTGGGGGGGGGGGAGGGGGGGGGGGGTTGTGGGGGGGGGGGTGGCGGGGGCGCGTGGGGGGGGGGGGGGGGGGGGGGGGAGAGTGGGGGTGGAGGTGGGAGAGGCGATGGGGGGAGAGGACAGGTGGGGGTGGGGTGGGGGGGGGGGGGGGGGCGAATAGTAGTCGGGGGTGTGAGGGGGTGGAGGGGGTACGGAGTTTTGGGGGAGAGGGGGGGGGGTAGGGGGGGCGGGGGGGGGGGGAGGGATGGGGGGTC
Organism: Tanacetum coccineum; assembly: GCA_026074375.1. Lineage (NCBI taxonomy): Eukaryota > Viridiplantae > Streptophyta > Magnoliopsida > Asterales > Asteraceae > Tanacetum > Tanacetum coccineum. The sequence continues at coordinate 24,543 of BQNB010007553.1, forward strand.
GGGGTGCGGAGGGCTGTGGGGGTGGTGGGGGGTTGGGGAGGGAGTGGTTGGAGGTGGAGTAGGGGGGGGAGGGGGGGGTCGAGAGGAGGGGGCGGGGGGGCGAGGTGGGGGGGGGGGGGTGGGGAGGAGGGGGTTGGGGTTGGCGTAGGGGGTAGATGGGGTAATAGGGGGTGGGTGGGGGGGCGGAGCGGGGGGTGGGGGGGAGGAGGGGGGGCTGGGTAGGGGGGGGCGGGGGCAGGAATTGTAGCTGGGTCGGAGGGGAAGGGGGGGGAAGGGAGAGGGTCGGGGGGCGGCGGGGTGTGGGAGGGGGGAGGGGGGGAGTGTGTGGCGGGGCTGGGGGGGCAGGGGGGTGTATGGGCGGGGGGGGTGGGGGGCGGGCGAGTGGGTGGGGGGGAGTGGTAGGGGGGGGTGTCAAGGTGCGCGGGGGGTGTGGGGGGGAGGGTGTGGGGTGTGGGGTGGGGGTAATGGGGGGGCGGGGAGGTTGGTGTGTGGTGAGCGGGGGGGGGGGGGGCTAGGGGGGGGGGCGGGGGGGACGAGGGTGGGGTAGGGGGTGGGAGGTGTGCGGTGTGCGGGGAGGAGGTTGGGGTGGAGGAGTGTGTGAGGGGGGGGGGGGGGGGGTGGTTGGGGGGGGGGGGGGTTGTGAGTGGTGTGGTAAGGGGTGGGCTCGGGAGCTGGGGGGGGGGGGGTGGGGGGGGGGGCGGGGGGGGGTGTGAGGTGGGGTTGGGGCGGGGGGGGGGGGGGATTGGGAGTGGAGGGAGGGAGGGGGGGGGCGGGGGGTGGGGAGGGTGGGGAATAGGGGGGGCGAGTAGGAGGGCGGTGGGCGGGGTGGTGGGGTGGGGGGGGGCGGGGGGGGGGGGGGCGTGGGGGGTGGGAGGTAGGCAGGGGGGGGGTCGGAGGTGGTGGTGGGGGGGTGGGAGGTGGGGGGGAGGGAAGTGGGTGGGGGGTGTGTGGATGCAGGGTGGGAGGCGGTGGGTTTGAGGGTGGAGTGGGGAGGGCGAGGAGGGGGGGGGATTTGTGGGGGGGGGAGGGTGGGTGGAGGGGCGGGTGGGGGGGGGGAGGGGGGGGGGGGGATAGGGCAGCGGGGGGGGGGAGGCGAGGGAGGTGTGGGGAAGGTGGGGGGGGGGCGGAGAAGTGGGGGGGGGGGTGAGGGGGGGGGTGGGGGTGTTCGGGGGGGGGGGGGGGGGGGGGTGGGGGGGGTGTGGGGGGGGAGGGGGGGGGGAGGGCGGTGGAGGGTTGGGGAGGGGCGGCGGTGGGGGGGGGGGTGGGCGGGGGGGGTGAGGTGGGGTGGAGGGGTGGGGCGGGGGGGGGGGGGGGGTGGGGGGGTGAGGGTCGTGGGGAGGGGGAGTGGGCGGTGGGGGGGGGGGGTGGGTGGCGGGGTGGGGAGGCGGTTGGCGGGGGGGGGGGGGGGGTGGGGGGGGGGGGCGGTGGGATGGGAGGCGGGTTGGGTGGGTGGGGGGGGTGGGGAGGTGGGGGGGGGGGGAGGGGGGGGGGGGGTGGGGGGGGGGGGGGTGAAGGGGAAGGGGGGGGGGGGGGGAGGGTGGGGGTGGGGCGGGGGGGGGGGGGAGGGGTGGGGTCGGTGGGAGGGGGTGGGCGGAGGGAGGCGAGGGGGGGGGGGGGGTGTGCGGGGGGAGGCGGGGGGGGAGTGGGGGGGGGAGGGGGGGGGGGTGAGGGGGGGGGGGTGGGGGGGGGGGGCGGGGGGGGGGTGGGGGGTGGGAGGGGGGGGCTGGAAGCGGAGGGCGGGATATGGGGGTGGGGGGGGGGTGGGGGCGTGGGGGAGGGGGGGGGTGGAGGGGTCGTGCGGGTGTGTGTGGGTGGGGGATGGGGTAGTGTGGGAGGGCGGCTGGGGTGAGGGGGGGAGGTGGGAGGAGGGGGCGGGGAGGGAGGTGGGGCGGGGGGCGGAGGGGGGGGTGGGCCGTGGGGGGGGACGGGGGGGGGGGGTGGGGGGTGGGGTAGGCTGGGGGTGGGGTGGGCGTGGGGTGTGGAGCGGTTGAGGGGGGGGCGAGGCGGGGGAGTGGGAGGGGGGGGGGCACGGGGCGGCGGGGGAGACGGGGGTAGCGTGTAGGGAGAGGGTTTGGGGGGTGCGTGGGTGCGGGGGCCCGAGGGGGTCTTCGGAGGGGGGAGCGAGGAGGGGGGGGGCTGGAGGTGGTTGGCAGGGGGACGTGGGGGTGGGGTGGGGGGGGGAGCCGGGGGGGGAGCGGCGTGGACGGGTGGGGGGCGGGTTGAGAGAGGGTGTGGGGGGGGGGGGTGGTGGAGGGGGGGGGATGGTAGAGTGCGGGGGGGGGGAGAGGGCGCGTAGGAGGGGGGGGGGGAGAAGTGGAGGGGGGGGTATGAGGGGGTGGGGGGGGGGGGTGGGGGGGAGGGGGGAGGGTGGGGGGGAGGGTGAGCGTTAGAGGAAGCCGGGGGCAGGGCGGTGGTGGAGGGGTGGGGGGGCGGGTTAGGGGGGGGGGAGGGGTGCTGGAGGAGCACGAAATAGTGGGGGGAGGCGTGTGTGGCGAGGGGGGGGGGGGGGCGGCAGGGGTTGGGGGCTAGGGGGACATGGGGGTGTGTGCGCTTGAGTGTGGGGGGGCGGTGGGGGCGAGATAGGGGAGTGGGGAGGGGAGGACGGGTGTGGTGGCGCGGAGGGGGAGGGCGTGAGGGGGGGAGTGCGAGATAGAGAGCGGGTGGAACGTGTGTGGGGGGGGGAGGGGGGGCGAGGGGGACTGGGGTGGTGGAGTGGTTGAGGGGGCGGTGGGGGGGTGGGGAGGGGGGGGGGGGGGGGGGGGGGGTTAGGGGGGGGGGTGGGGCGTAGGGGAAGTTGGGGGTATGAGAGGAGGCGGGTGTGATGGGGGGGGGGGTTACGCGGGGGGGGGCGGGGGGGGGGAGGGGCGGGTGGATTGCGTGAGTAGGAGGTGGGGGGGTGGGGGAGGGTGTTTGGGGGGGGGGGGGGGGGGGGACGGGGGGTTCGGGTGTGGCGGACGGGTCGGGGTGGGGGGGCGGGGAGGGGGGGGGGGGAGATTGGTTTCTGGGAGGGGGAGAAGAGTGGGGGGGGGCGGAGGGAGGGTCAGGGGGGGGGAGGGGGGGGAGTGGGGGAGAGGGTTGCGGGGTGGGGAGGGGATGAGGGGGGGGGGCGAAGGGGGGGTTGGAGAGAGGAGGGGGGGGGGGGGGGGCGAGGGGGGGAAGGGGCGTGGTGGGGAGAAGGATGGGGCGCGGGGGGGGGGGGGGGGTGGGCGTAGTGGGCACGAGGGGGTAGAGGGGGGGTGAGTGAGGAGGGGTGGAAAGATTTAGAGTGTGGGCGATGATGGGGAGGTTGGCGGGGGGGGGGGGGGGGCGGGGGGGGAGTGGGGGGGGTGGGGGGGGGGGAAGGGGGGGGGGGCGTGGGCGGGGAGGGGAGGCGGGGGGATAGGGGACGCGTATGAGTGGCTGGGGAGTTGGTCGGTGCGGTCGGTGGGTGGTGGGGGGGGGGAGAGGAGGGGGGCGGTGGGTGGTGGGTGAAGGGGGTGTGCGAGGGGGGGCGGGAGGGGGGTGGGGGGGGGAGGAGTGGGGGTGTGGAGGGTGTGGGGGAGGGGGGGATGTGGGGGGGGGGGGGGAGAAGGGGGAGGCGGGGGAGGGGCTTATGGGGGGGAGGGGGCCCCTGCGGGGGGGTGGGGGGCGGGAGGGGCGACTGGGGGGGGGAGGAGAGTGGAGGGGCGGGGAGGAAGGGAGGGCTTGTTGGAGACAGACTGGACAGGGAGGCGGCGGGTGGGGGGGGGGGGTGGGGGTGGGTTGGGGGGCGGTGGGGGGGGGGGGGGGGGGAGGAGGGGTCGTGGGTGAGGAGGGTGAGGTGGGGGAGGGCGGGGCGGAGCGTGGGAGGGGGGGTGGGGGGCGTATTGGAGGGCGGTGGATGGGGAGAGGGGGTTGGTAGGTGGGAAGGGGGGGGTGTGGGGTTAGGGGGTGGTGGGGGGTGGGGGGGGGGGGGTGGTAAGTGTGAAGCGGTGGGAGGGGGGGGGGATGGGGGGCGTGAGGGGTTTGGGGGGGGAGGGGGGGGGGGGGTGGGGGGCGGGTAGAGTGGCGGTGGGTGCGGGGGGGAAATTTGGGGGGGAGGGGGGGGGGGGGGTGGGGCATGCGGGGAAGGGGAGGGGGAGGGGGGGGGGGGGGGGGTGCTGCGGGGGGGCGGTTGAAGGGGGGAGCGTAGTGGAGGGTGTGGGAGGTGGAGGGGGGTAAGGGGGATGAGGGGGAGTTGTGGGGAGGTAGTGGGGGTGGGGGGGGGGTGGGTGGGAGGGCGGGGGGGGTGGGGAGGGGGGAGCGGGCGAGCGGTCGTAGGGGGACCGGGTCGAGCGGGAGGTTGGGCGGGGGTGGGGGTTGGGGGTGGGGTATGGGGAGGGGGTGGGGGGGAGGTCGGCGGATGGTGGGGGGGCGAGGGGGGGGGGGGGAGGGGGCTGGGGGGGGAGGTCGGGGGAGGGGGCGGGGGGGGGGGGGGAGGGAGGGAGAGGGGTGGTGGGGGACGGGGGGAGAGGGGGGGGGGGGTGGGGGGTGGGTGGGGGGGGGGGGGGGGGGGGGGAGGTTAAGGGGTGGGGGGTGTGGGGGGGGTTGGGGGGGGGGACGTGTGGGGGGGCTAGGGAGGGAGTGAGCGGGGGGGGGTGCGAGGAGTGGGGGGGGTGCTCGGGGGGCTGGGGGGGTGGGGGGTGAGGGGGGCGGGGCAGCGGAGAGGAGGGCGGGGAGGGGGGAGGGGGGGGTGGGGGGGTGTGCGGGGTGGGGAGAGGGGGGGGGGGGGCGGTGATGGGGGGGGGGGGGGGAAAATGGGGAGGGTCGGGGGGGGGGTAGGGTTGGGGGGGGTGGGAGGGGAGGGTGTTATGGGGGGCGTGAGGGTGGGGGGGGGGGCGGGGGAAAGTGGGGGAGTGGGGGGGGGGAGGTGGTGGGGCGGGGGGGGGGGTTGTTGGGAGGGGGGGGGGGGGGTGGGGGGACGTGGGGGGTTGCGGGTTAGGGGGGGTGTGGGGGGTGGCGTGGGGTGGGAAGAGGGGAGAGGGGTGGGGTGGTGGCGAGAGGTGGGGGGGGGAGGGTCAGAGGTGGGGGGGGGAGGTACGGTTGGGGGGGCTGGTGGAGGGGGAACGGGGGGGGGGCGGGGGGGTGGGGGGTGGGGAGTGAGCTCGGGGGGGAGGGGGGGTATGGGGGGGGGGCAGGGGAGGGTGGGGAGGAGTTTCGGGGAGTGGGGGGGGGAAGGGGGGGGGGGGGGGGGGGGGGCCGGGGGGGTGGGGGTGGGGGGGGGGGGGGAGGAGGGGGGCGTGGTGGGGGGGTGGGGGGGGGGGGAGGGGGGGGTGGGGAAGTGGGGGGGGGGGGAGGGGTGGTTGGGGTGGGGGGCTGTGGGGTGTGTGGTGGGGGGGGGGATGGGAGTGGAGGGGGGGGGGGGGTGGGGGGGGGGTGGGGGGTGGGGCCGGGCGGGGGGGGGGGGGGGGAGAGGGGAGAGGGGGGGGGGGGGGGGGAGTGAGTGGGGGGGGGGGGGGCGAGTGTGCTGAGGGCGGGGGGGTGGGGGCAAGGAGGGGGGGGGGGGAGGGGGGTGGTGGAGGCGGGGGGGGCGGAAGGGGGAAGTGACGTGGGAGGGGGGGTGGGGGTGGAGGGGGGGGGGGTAGGGGGTGGCGGTGGTGGAAGAAGTGAGTGGGGTGAGGACGGTGGGTTGCGCGTCAGGGGGGTTGGGGAGGCGCATGGGTGGAGGGGTGGGTGGGTGGGCGGAAGCGGTAGAGGGAGTGCGCGGGGGAGTGGGAGGGTGGGTGAGGGTGTGGGGGGGCGGGTGGGTGGGTGTGGGGGGTGTGGGGGGAGGGGGAGTGGGGGGGCTCGGTGACGGCGGTGCTGGGGGGGGGGGTGTAGTGTGTGGGTTGGTGGGGAGGGGGGGGGGGGGGGGTGGGTGGAGGGGGGTGGGGTGGGGGGGGGGGGGGGGGGGGGGTGGTGGGGTGGTGAGAGGGGGTTGTGCGGAGGAGGGCGTTGGAGGAGGGGGGGGGGGCGGGTAGCGGGGGGTGGGGGGGGGGGGGAAAGGGGGTGAGTGGCGGGTGGGGGGTGAGGGGTGTGGGGGAGGTTGGGGGGGGGGAGGGGGGGGGGGGTGGGGGGTAGGTGGGGGGGTGGGGAGTGGGAGGGGGGGTGGAGAGGGGGGGAATGAGGATTGGGGACCGGGAGTCGGGGCGGAGGAGCGTGGGGGGGGTGGAGGGTGTGAGGGGTGGGGGGTGGGGAGGGAGGGGGGGGGGGGGGGGGGGGGAGGGAGCGACGGGGAGTGGAGCGGGGGGGGGGGGGGGGGGGGGGGGCAGGGGGGTGGGGGGGGGGGTGGGAGGGGGGAGGGGGGAGGGGGCGGTTGGGGGTGGGAGGGGGGAGAGGAGGGTCGCGCGGGGAGGGTGAGTTAAGGAGGGGTGGGGGGTGGGGAGGAGGTGATCGGGGGTGGGGGCGGGGTGTAGGAGGGGGGGGGGGGCGAGGGAGGGGGGGTGGGGGGGGTGTGTGGGGGGGGGATGGAGAGGGAGGTTGGGCGGGCAGGGTGGGGGTGAACGAGTGGGGGGGGGGGGGGGGGGGGGGGGGGTGGCGTGGAGGGTGGGGGGGAGATGAGGGGGGGGAGGGGGGGGGGTCGGGGGTGTGGGGGGGAGGGGTAGGGGGGTTGGTGGGGGGGGGTGGGCGGGTCCGTTGGCGGGGGCGGGGGGGGGGTGGTTGTGGGGGGGGGGTGGGGTGGGGTGGGGGTGGCGGGGAGGGGAAGGTGGGGAGGAGCGTGGGCGGGGGGGGGCGCGCTCAATGGGGGGGGGGGGGGTTTTGCGGGGGGGTGAGGGGTGGAGGGAGGGCGGGTGGGGGTGCGGGGGGTGGTCGACGTGGCGGTGGTGGGGGGGGGGGGTGAGGGTGAGGGGGGGGGGGGGGGTTGGGGGGCTGGGGGGAGGTGGGGGGGTGGAGGGAGCGTGGGGGCATCGGCAAGGGGGTGGGGTGGGGAGGGTGGGGGGGGGGGGCGTGTGGGGCCGTTGGGGGGGGTGGGTGAGGGTGGGGGTGGGGGGCGGGGGGGGTGGAGTGGTGGAATATTGTAATAGGGTTGGGGAGGGGGAGGGGGGGTGGGGGGGGGGGGGGGGGGGGGGGGGGGGGGGGGGGGGGGGGGTGTGGGTGGGGGGTGGCGTGATCAGGTGGCGGTTAGGGGGGGGGGGTGGGGGGGGGGGGTGGGTGGGGGGGGGGGGGGGGGGTGAGGGGGTTGGGGGCGGGGGTGGGGGGCGGGGGATGGGAGTGGAGGGCATCCGGCGGCAGGTGGGGGGCGGTTGGGGGGGGGGAGGGGAAGGGGGGGGGTGGGGGGAGTGGGACTGGGAAGGGTTGGGGGTGGTGGGGGGGGGTGGGGGGGGGGGGGTAGGGGGGGGGGGGGGGTGTGTCTGGGAGGGGGGGGGTGAGGGGGGGGGAGTGTGGACTTGGGGGGGGGGTGGGAAGGGGGGGGGCTGCGGGTGGGTCTTGGGGGGTGGGGTGTGGGGAGGGTGGGGGGGGGTGGGGGGGGGGGGGGAGTGGGGAGGGAGGGGGGGGGGGGGGGGTGGTGGGGGGGGGGGACCGGTGGGTGGGAGGGGGGGGTGGGGGGTGGTCAGGGGGGGGGGAGGGGGTGTGAAGGAGAGGGGGGGGTGGCTGTGAGGGCGAGTGGGGGGAGAGGGTGGTGGTAGGGTTGGGGAGGGGGGTGGATGGGGGAGTGGGGGCCGGGGGGTGTGGGGGGGGTCGGCGGGGGTAGGGGGGGGGGGGGGGTGTGTAGGGGGGGAGGGGGGGGGGGGGAAGGGAGGGGGTGTTGGAGGGGGGGGAGGGGGGGGAGGAGGGAGTGGGGGAGGTGGGTCTAGAGGGAGGGGTGGGGGCGAGGGTGGGTGGAGGGGGGGGGGGGTGTGGGGGGAGGAGGGGATGGTGAGTTGTGGGGAGGAGAGGGCAGGTTGTGGGGGGGGTAGAGGAGGAAGGGGGTAGGTGGGTCGGGGGGGTGGTAGGGGGGGGGTGTTGCGGGGAAGGGGGGGGGGTGCGGAGAGGGGGGAGGAGGTGGCTGGGGGGGGGGGGTGGGGGGGGGGTATGGGGGGGGGGGGGGGGGGTGGCGGCGGGGGTGTGGGGGGAGGGGGGAGGGGGAGGTGGGTCGGGGAGTTAGAGGGGGGAGTGAAGGGGGTGGGGGTGGGGGGTGACATGGGGGGTGGGGGGAGTGTTTGACGGGAGGGGGGGGGGGGGCGTGGTGCGGCTGGGGGGGGGGGTAGGGGTGGGGAGGGTGGCGGCGGGAAGGCTGGGGTCAGGGGGTGGAGGGGTGGGGGGAGGGTATTGAGTGGAGGGAGGGGGGGGGTTGGTGCATGGGGGGGGGGGGTGGGAGGGGTGGAGGGGAGGTGGGGGCGTGGTGGGGGGGTCGGGGGTGGGGGGGGAGTGCTTCGGGGTGCGGGGTTAGTAGGAGGAGGAGGGGGAGGGGAGGGGCGGGGGGGGGGGAATGGGGCGAGGGGGGGTGGTTAAGGTGAGGGGGGGGTGGCGGGGGGGGTGGGTGTGGAGGGGGGGGGGGGTGAGGGGTAGGGGGCGGGTGGGGGTGGGGGGTGTGGGGGTGTGGGGGGGAGGGGGGGAGGGAGGGGGGGGGGGGGAGTGGGGGGGGGGGGGGGGGGGCGGAGAGGGGGGTGGGAGGGGTAGGGGGGGTTGGTGAGGAGAGGAGGGAGGGGGGGGGGGGTGGGAGGGGTGGGGGGGGGGGGGGAGAGGGGCGGGGGGGGGTGGTGAGGGGGGGGGGGGGGGGGGGAGGGGCGGGTTAGGGCGGGGGGTAGGGAGCTGGGGTCGGCTGGGGGAAGAGGGTGGGGGGGGGGGGGGGGGGGGGGGGGGGGGGGGGGCGGGTTGAGGAGGGTGGGTGGGCGGAGGGCGGGGGAGGGGGGGGGGGGGGGTAGGGCGGGGGGGTGGGAGGGGGGAGGGGAGGGGAGGAGTGGTGGGGGGGGGGGAGGGAGGTGCGGGGGCGGGGGGGGGGGGGGGGGAATAGGGCGGAGGGGGAGGGGGGGGGGCGGGGGTGGGGGCCGGGGGGAGAGGGGGGGGGGGGGGTGGGGGGGGAGGGGGGGGGGAGGGGGGGAGGGGGGGGGGGCGGTTGGCGGGGGGGGGGAGTGTGTGGTGGGGGGTGGGTGAGGGGAGGGGGGAGGGGGGGGCGGGTGGGCGGGTAGGCTGGAGGGGGGTGGGTAGGGGGGGTGGGAGGGGTGTGGAGAGGAGGCGGGGGAGGGGGTGGTGGGGGGGGGGGGGGGAAGGGGGTGGGCGGGCGGGGGGGAGGGGGGGGTGGGGGGGAGGGGCGGGTGGAGGGGGGGGGGGGGGGGGGGGGCGGGGGGGGGGTTGGGGGGGGGGGGGGGGGGGGGTGGGGTGGGGGGGGGTTGGGTGGGGGGGGGGTGGGGTGGGCGGGGGGGGGGGAAAAGGAGGGCGGGCGGGGAGTCGGGTGTGGGGGAGGGGAGGGGGGGGGGGGGGCCGGGGGGGGGGGTTGGGGTAGGGGGGGGGGGGGTTGGCAGGGAAGGGGGGTAGGGGGAGAGGGGAGGTGGGGCGTGGGGGTGAGTGGGGACGGGGGGTGGGGGGGGGGTGGGGGTGGGGGAGGGGGGGGGGGGCGGGGGGGGAGGGGGGGGGGAGGGGGGGGGGCGGGGGGGTGGGAGGGGGGGGTGGGGTGGGTAGGGGGGAGGGTGTGGGGGGGGGGGGGGGGGGTGGGGGCGGGGGGGGGTGAGGCGTGTAGGGGTGGATGGGCCGACGCGGGGGGGGGGAGAGAGGGGGGTTGGCAGGTGTCAGGGGCCAGGTAGCGTGGGGGAAGAGGGATGGGGGTGGTTGGGCGAGGGGAGGGGGGGGGCGGGGGCGGGGCGGGGGAAAGTGGGCGGGGGGGGGTGAGGGGGTCGGGGGGAGAGGGGGAGGCGGGTGGGGGCGGGGTGGAGGGGGAGGGCTGGCGGGGTGGTGAGGGGGGGGTCGAGGCGGGTGGTGGGGGGGGAAGGGGGGACCAGGCGGGGGCGGGGGAGGGGGGAGGGGGGGCTGGGGTGGGGAGGAGGTGGGGAGAGGAGGGGGGTGGGGTGGTGGTGAGAGATCGTGGAGATGGCGGGGGGGGGGCGGGGGCGAGGGGGGGGGGTGGGGAGCCGGGGTGCGGGCGGGGGTGTGGGAGGGGGTGGGGGGGCGGGGGGGAGGTGCGTGGGGTGGGTGCGGGGGGGGGGGGGGGGTGGAGGGAGGGGGGGGGGGGAGGGGGAGGGGGGGTTTGGGGCGGGTTGGAGGTGGGGGGGGGGGGGACGGGGAGGGGGGGGGGGTGATGGGGGGAAGGATGAGGGGGGGGAGGGGGTGTGCGGTGGCGTACGGGGGGGTGGGTGTGGAGGGGTGGGTGGGGTAGGGGGGAGGTTGGGTGTGAGGGGGGGGTCGAGTTTGGTAGTTGAGTGGAGGGGCGTGGGGGGTTGCGGCGGGGGTGGGGAGAGGCCATGGATAGGGCAGGGGGGGAGCGGGGTAAGTAGGGGTGGGGTTGGGGGAGGGGAGAGGTGGGGGGGTGTGGGGAGGGGGGGGGGGGGGGGGAGGGGGGGGGGGGGCAGGGTAGGGGATGGGGTGTGGGCTGTACCGGTGTTGTGGGGGGGGGGGGGGGTGTAGGTGGTTGGGGGGGGGGCGGGGCGGGGGGTAGGTGGAGGGGGGTCGGTGGGAAAGCGGGGGGTGGGGGGGGGCTGCGGGGGGGGGGGGGATGGAGGGAAAGCGGGGGGCGGTGCGAGGCGTGGGGGGTGGGGGGGGGGAGGGTGGGGGGGTGGTGGGTTGGTGGGGGGGGGGAGGGGTGGGGGGAGATTCGGAGGGCGGGGAGGTGGGGTTGTTAGGGGGATGGGGATCAGGGGGGGTGAGGTGTGGGGGGAGGGGGTGAGAGGGAGGGGGGGGGGGGTGGTGGGCAGGGTCAGTGGGGGGTGTTGGGTTGGGGGGTGCTGGGGGCTTGGGGGTGGGGGGCGCAGGGGGGGTGGGGGAGAGGGGGGGGGGGGGGGGGTAGTGGGGGCGGGTGAGGTGTGGGAGTAGGGGAAATTGGGGGACAAGGTGGGTGGGACGATTTGTGGATGGTGGAAAGGGCAAGGAGGGGGGGGGGGGAGGGTAGGTCGGAGGGGGGGGGGAGAACAGTGGGGTCGGGGGGTTGGCGGGCGGGGTTGGGGTGGCTGGTATAGGTGGGGGAGAGAGTTGGGGGAGATGGAGGGGGGGGAGCGTATAAAGGGGAGGGGGTAGGGGTGGGGGGGGGGGGTGGGTGGTTTGGTGGGGTGGGGGTGGGGGGTAGCGGGGGGGGGGTGGGGGAGGTGGGGAGGGGTGGGGCTGGTCGGGGGGGCGGCGGGAGATGAGGGGGGAGGTTGGGTCGGGTTGGACGGGGGAGGAGGGCGGGGGAGGGAGTGAGGGGTGGGGGGGGGGGGGTGGGGGAGTGTGGGGGGTGGGGGGCGGGAGGGATTGGGGTGGGGTGGGGAGGGGAGGGGTGGTGGGATAGGGTAGGGGGTGGCGGGGGCGGGGTGGGGGTAGGGGGGGGGGGGGAGGGGTGGGGGGGCGGGGGGTGGGGGGGGTGGGGGGGGGGGGGGTGGGAGTTGGGTGGGGGGCGGCGAGGGGGGGGGGGGGGGGCGAGGAGGGGGGGGGGCGGGGGAGGTGTGGGGGGGGGGGGGGGGGGGGGGGGGGGCGGGAATGGGGGGGTGGGGGGGGCTTGGCGGGAGGGGGAGGGGCGATGAGGCGGGGGGGTCGGGGGGTCGTGGTGGGAGGGGGAAAGGATGGGGGGGGGGAGGGGGGGGAGGAGTGGTGGGGGGGGGGGGTAGGCTGGGCGGGGAAGGGGAGTTGGGAGTGAAGGGCGGAAGGAGGCGCGGTGGGGGTGGGGAGGAGGTGGGAGGGGGGTGGGTGGGAGTAGGGGGGAGCGGGGTTAGGGGGGGGGGGGGGGAGGGGAGGCGGGAGAGGAGTGGGCGGGGTAGGTGCGGGGAGGGTGTGGCGGGAGGGGGTAGGTGGGGGGGGGGGGTGGCGGTGAGCGGGGGAGGGGGGGGGGGGGGGAAGGTGGGGAGGGGGGGAGGAGGGCGTAGGGTTGGAGGGGGTGGGGGGGGGGTGGGGTGGAAGTGGGAGGGGTGGGGGGAGGGGGGGGGGGGGGGGGGGAGGGGGGGGTGGGGGGGGAGGTGGGGCGAGGGCGGTGTGGTGGGGGGGGGTGGGGGGGCTGTGACGGGGAGGAGGAGTCGGCAGTGGTGGTGGGGGCGGGGGGGGTGGGTGGGGGGGGTAGGGACGGGTGTGAGCGGCGAGAGGGGCGGGGGGGGGGGGGGGGGGGGGAGGGGGCGGGCGGAGGAGGGGGGGGGGGTGGGTGGCGGGTGGGAGGGGGGGAGGGGGGGGGTGTGGCGATAGGGGGGGTGGGGTGGGGTTTGTTTTTTTTTTTCTTTTCTTTTTTTTATTTCTTTTTTTCTATTTTTTTTTTTTTTTTTTTTTTTTTTTTTTTTTCTTTTCTTTTTTTTTATTTTTTTTTATTTTTTCTTTTTTTTTTTTTATTCTTTTTTTTTTTCTTTTTTTTTATTTTTTCTTTTTTTGTTTTTTTTGTTTTTTTTTTTTGATGTTCTTTTTTTTTGATTTTTTTTTTTTGGTTTTCTTTTTTTTTCTTTTATTTTTTGTGTTTTATTTTTTTTTTTTTTTTTTCTTTTTTTTTTATTTTTTTTTTTTTTTTGTTTTTTCTGTATTTGTTTTTATACGTTTCGTTTCGTTTGTTGTCGTTTATTTTTTTTCTTTTTCTCTCTTTTTGTTTTTTTTTTTTTTTTTTATTTTTTGTTTTTTTTTATTAATTTTTTTTTTGTTGTTTTTGTTCTTTGTTTTTTTTGTTTGGCTTTGGTATTTGTTATTTTTTATTTTGTTTTTTTTGTTGTCTGTTGTTTTTTTTTTTTTCTTTTTGTTTTCTTCGATTGAGTTTCTTTTTTTTTTCTTCTTGTTTATTTTTTTTTTTATTTGTTTTTATTTTTTTTTATTTTTATTTTCTTGTTTTTGATTTTGTTTCTCGGTTTTTTGTTGTTTTTTTTTTTCTTTTTTTGTTTTTTCTTTTTTTTGTTATTTTTTTGTTATTTTGTTTTTTTTTTTTTTGGTGGTATTTTTTGTTTATTTTTTTCTTATTTTTGTTTCTCTTTTGGTTTTTTGTTTTTGTTGTTTCTTTTTTTTGGTTTGTGTTTTTTTTATTAGTTGTTTTTTTTTTTTACGTGTTTGCTTATTTTTTTTTTTCGTGGTTTTGTTTTTTTTTTTATTTTTTTTCTTTTTTTTTTTTTATTTGTTTTTGTTTTTTTTTTTTTTTTGTTTTTTTTTTATTTTTTTATTTTTTATTTTTCTTTTTTTTATTTGTCTTCATTTTTTTTTTTTTTATTATTTTTTTTTTTTATTTTTTTTTTTTGTTCTTTTTTTCTTTTTTTTTTTTTTTTGTTTTTTACTTGTTTTTTTTTTGTTTTTCTTTTTGTTTTTTTTTTTTTTGTTTTTCTTTTTTATCTGTTTTATTCTCTTCGCACGCTTTTTTTCTTTTATTTTTTTTTCTTTTGCTTTCTCTGTTTTTCTTTTTTTTCTTTTTTTTTTTTTTTTTTTTTTTTTTTCTTATTTGTCAGTTTTTTTTTTTTTTTCCTCATTTTTTTTTATTTTTTTTTTTTTTTTTTTCTTTCTATGTTCGTTTTGTTCTTTTTTTTGTTATCGATATATTTTTATTTTTTTTTTTTTCTCTTTTCCTTTTTTTATTTTATTTTTTTTTTTTTTATTTTTATTACTTTTTTTTGTTTTCCCTGTTTTTTTTCTTTTTATTTTTTTTTTTTAATTTTATATTTTATTCTTTTTTAATTCTCTTATTTGAATATTCTTGTTTTTTTTTTTTTTTCTTTATTTGTTTTTATTTTTTTTGTCTTGTTGTTCTTTTTGGGTTTTTCTTTTTTTTTTTTATTCCCCGCACAAAATTATCCTTTTTTTTTTTTTTTTTTTTTTTATTTTTCTTTTTTATTTCTTTTTTTGACCAGGTTCATGTTTTTTGTTTATTTTTTTTTTTTTTTTAACTTTGTTTTATTTTTTGTCTTTTTTTGCTCTTTTTTTTTTTTTTTTGTTGTTTTTTTATTTTGTTTTTGTTTTTTTGTATTTTATTTGTATTTTTTTTTATTTTTTGCTTTCTTTTTCTTTTTTTTATTTTTTGTTTCTGTTTTTGTCTTTTTTTATATTCTCTTCCTTTTTTTATTTTTTTTATTTTTTTATCTTATTTTTTTTGTTTTTATCTCTTTTTGTTCTTTTTTTTTGTTTCTTCTAACTTTCTTTTTTTTCTTTTTATGTTTTTTTTTGTTTTTTTTTTTATTTCTTCTTTTATTTTTTTTTTTATTTTTTTTTTATTTTCTGTTTATTTTTTTTTTTTTTTTTTTTTTTTTCTTTTTTTCTTTCTTTTTTTATACCTCTTTTTTTTTTCTTTTTTTATTTTTCTTTTTTTTTTTGTATTTCTTTTTATTTCGTCGAAATTTTTTTTTTTGAGTTTATCTTTTTTTTTGTTTTGTTTTTATTTTTTATTTTTTTTGTTTCTATGTCTTTTTTTTTATGTTATTTTTTTTTTTTTCTTCTTTTTTTCTTTTTTTTTCATTTTTTTTTTTTTTTTTTTTTCTTTATTATTTTTTCTTTTTATTAATTTTTATTTCTTTTTTTTTTTCATCTTATTTTTTCCTTTTTGTTGCGTTTTTTTTTTTTAATTTTATTTTTTTTTCATTCTTAGTTTTATTTTTTTTTTCTTTTAGTTTGTTTGTCTTGTTTTCGTTTTTTTTTCTTTTTGTTTTTTTATTTTTATTGGACAAGTTCCAATATTGCGCCCCAATAAGAACCGAAATGACAATCCCGAATAAGCTCAAGAAACCAAGGGATGGAAAATTGCACTAAGCTTTTTAATGCGTCTTATCCTGAAATACCGTAGGAGAATAATATAAGCCTCTAACAAGCTAAGATAAGACGGACCAAGCATATGGGCCGAGTCACTCAAGTCGTCTTTATTTGTTCTTGTGGGCCGCAACCCCAAATGCCCGTGTAAACCAAATAAGTATTCTCAATTAAGCCCAAAACAAACTAAAAGCTTAGAAAAAATCAAGCCTTCGAATATAAGATAAACTACACAAAGAAGCACCACAGATACTCGAATATATAAACGTATTAGTCAGGGGCCGAGCCCATGACCCTTGTTCGCTCGCTGATTTGGGCCGAGACACACCACAAGCCCATGAAACACAATAAGCCCATGACAAGCTTATTCAACAAGCTAGGGTTTTCGAAATAAGCACGAATAGGCCCTAGACACGACATAATATCTTACCACAACAACCACGAAATAAATGACCAACCTTTGCTCCCTTTTTTTGTCCACGACGAAACCAACGCACCCTTATTTATCCTTCGTTAAATTTCGAGTTTAGCTTTTTAACAAACGCATTGTACAACTAGTTTTAGATCATAATACTAACCACAAAAGTACAACTATTTAAAGATTTTGAAGACTTACAAGATTTATGGTTTTCGGTTAGGATTCGATGCGAGAAAACAAACAAAACGTTGTTTTGATTACCCGAGACTATAAAATAATCAACCCTTAAATGTTTCTTAACCCCTTTATCATGATAAAAATTGAAAAATGGTGGTTTCTTACCTTGTGTTTGCTCGTCTAGTTATAAGAGAGAGAAGGGAGAAAGAGTTTTGCTTTTTCTTTGATTTCCAAATATACAAGGTGTGTGTGAAATTTGAAATGTATAGAGACAAAAGAGGGGACTTACATGGAAGCAAAATTTTAGCTCCCATGTTCCCTTGTGGTGGTCGGTCATAGTACAAGAGGGGAGGGAATCCTATTTATTTTGTCTTGTGTTGAGACTTTAAAACTAAGACTTGTTTAGATGATAACCGAAATTGAGTTTTCACGAAACGACTCATATGATACTAAAACACGATGCCTTAAGATCAACCAAGTAAAGATTTTTTAGTCGTTGTTTTACTTAATTGCAAAACTTACGTAGTTTTCTGTTTTTCTTGACTAGTTTCCGAACGTAGTTATGAGAATTCACATTTTACGACAACCGCTAATAAGAATCATGAA